>CM071933.1:31605453-31840056 GCA_016081115.2 Rehmannia glutinosa | reverse complement strand
CAAAACTTTACTTCGTTTCAGGCCTCTTATTTTCAATGCTTTGATTTCCTGCGAGCTTCATTTCCTCCAAATATGACTTTACTTTGCTTGATTTCCTTGAATTTTGAGATTTTCTTATTTCTGTCGTAATATGCAGGGCGGCATTATCGTATACCGGAGTTCCTTGGCACTCGATTTGTTCCTTGAACACCGTCAGAAATTAGTTTCGTCACCACGCACAAGTCTGAGGTGGCACACAAGGTGTTCCAACCAACGTAGCCGTAATCTGACTACAGAGAGTTTCCCACCTACTCCGGTTCCTGTTCATAATGAAGCATTTGCAAATTGCTTGGGGCTGTTTCATACAATTGTCTACTTTGTCCGTATGCAGTGTGTGTTTGAAGCATTTGCTTTTTTAGAGGGTAATAGTACGGAGCTTTTGTGTATATTGGGCTTTGTGCTTGGGTGCACATATGTGTCTTGATTATAGCTCTTTTGCCTTGGGAATGACCTATCTTGAGTTTGAGTCTTTGCCATTTGAAACTATATCCACATTGGTCTTAGTGATATCTCGTTTGATTATTCAGTCCAAGCTGACTTGGATAGTTTCTAACATTCCCATCTATGTGATTTGCCATTTGAAATCTGGGGCTTTTAGTAGCTACTGTTTGGGATTTCCCAGTATTTCTGTTTAGTCTGATGGACTCTTGAATTTAGTTTCGATTGTCTGTCGGCATACTCGCTAGCTTCTTGCCTTTTTCCCTTGTATCAGAAGGCAGGCATGGTTGTGATTGTATTTTTGAGTGGGTGTAGAAGTGCAACATAGTGCTTTGGATTTTTGGGTTCTTGTCATTGCTTGAGATCCTTTCTCATCATATTCTCTTGGACTTGGGCATGCACACAAAAGAATTAAATCAAATACGTTTTATCGTAGCCACTCTCATACAGGAATCATTATAAGTTCATCCGTTGATTTGTATGCCTTAGTGAATGATGCGTCATTATTAAGATCTTTTTCCCTCTATATAGCGAGATAAATTGCAGCGGATTTTGGTTATTTCAACGCCCGAGCTTTGTGTTATCAACGGCTATGTGACTTAGAAACTCGGCTCCTTGGTAATTTTGTGAGTTTTGGCATTTTTAAGTTGGATGTTTTCCTCATTTAACGATTGTGTGTGAGGTTTTTATGTGCTGAAATCTTTCATCATTTTCCCGATAGAATCATAAAGATCTGTGGGTAATGAAGTGTTTGTGTCACTATCATTATCAAGAATACGAATGAGATGAGTTAGAGTGTACCTCGTCTTCTTGTTCTTTAGTCTTGTTCTTTGGCGGGCATATCAAAGCCCTCTTCGCCGTATGTTGGAGTAGTCGGCTTCACTTTATTTGACTCTGGCTGGTTCTTTGCACTTGGTGTGTCGTGGGCGTCTCGTAGCCAACATGACTTTGACTTAACTTTTCATGTCTTCTTTCTCTGAAGACTTCTCTTTTCTTCTTCATTTAAATGTCTTGTTGATTGGTGGATAAGGACAATCAACGACCAAAGTGTCACTGGTTGCTGCAATTCAACCACACGAGTTCTCGACTCTCTGCCAAGTCGGCTATTTCAACTCTCTAATACTCGGTTCTTTGATCGACTCTTTTGGGTGGTTTGTCCTCCCTTGCTTTGGAAATGTCATTAGTGTGGCTGTGATGATTCACCGCTTGTTTCTCTTGTAGTTCTTATTGAAGAACTTGTTGAATCTTTTAACCATGAGGGCAATCTCTTCTTGGTGTATGGCCTCATGAATTCAACTCCTTTGCTTCTGACCGGTATGAGTGCATCACATCTTGGGTACAAGCTGTTTCTTCTTGTTCTTTCCTTCTTAACTTTCGAGCTTCATAGGTTTTAAGATTAGAAGAACAATTCATGGTTTGATGTTCAAATAAAATCCATGGAGTGTCTTATACACTACAACATAAATAACTTTATGTAACACGGATAAGTGTTCTTATAGCCAAAAAGTATTCTATAGACAATAGGTAGCACTTTTTTATGAGTCTTATGATTATACATGTCTACTATAATCATAGCTAACACTTTTTATTTCCTTTAGTAACACTTTTTTATGAGTGTTGTTATATTAAACCCTCAATTGTAACACTGTAGTAGCACTTTCAAAATGTTCACAGATAACCATTGTGTAACACTTTTTCTACAAAATGTATCACTTTTTTTTGTAGTATTTTTAAATTCTGGCAGCATTTTATCTATCAATTGTATCACTTTAAATCATCTAATGTAACTCTTTTTAAATGATTATGTAACACTTTTGAACCATCATATATATCACCTTTTTGTCTTTCCAGTTATCACTTTTTGTCAATAAAGCAACAATTTGCTTAAAACAGCTATTGTATGTGTATATAATCAATGGAAAAAATTAACTCAAAATTAACAATAAAGCAAATATATTAAAAAGATGTTTATGAAATTTTAATTGTCTGAATGTAATAAAATGGACGTTAAAACTCTTATACAGTGAACAAATAACACAAAACCTAAAAATCTATATAGTATGTTGAAATAAACACGACTAGTCTTCATGGTTTTGCTCTTATTCCTGTTCTCTTTTTTTCTCTTCAATGTCATCATCATGATTTGCTTCACCATTGCCATCTTCATCATCCTGAAATAATTTTAACACCATATAGTCAACCTATAATAACTAACAATAACATCTAGTAATTTCAATAACAAAGATAAGGTTACTTTGAGAAAATAACATTTTCTAAATTACAACAAATAAACAATGAAGAAAAGTCATATTCAATTAAATTCATTATGTTCCACAATATTTGTAACAAAAAAATAATATATTAATGAATTAGTACAAAAAATAAAGTGTGAAAAATTAAAACACTTCACTAGATAATCGATTATGTTTGAAGATTTTCATTGATAAGATGGTGTGCAAATTCTAGAACATTTAATGGATTCTTGAATGGTGAGGTGATAGAGGCACGCACTTCAGAATGAATGTGGTGTTCGAAATTTTTCAAAGCTCCTACTACTGTGTTTTTCACAATCTAGCCTTTCTAAGCATGCAAAAATTCATCTGGAATGAGGATACCAGACTGTAAAGGCCCCTTCACTCTCTTGCTAAGACCCCTTGGAAATACATTTTTCCAAGAATAAATAGTTCTGCATTTCTAACTTCAGAAACACCACCTCAAGTTCTATCTTTTTATTCAAATAGGTAAAAAGACCATAATAAATCAGTCATTGAAAGATCAGGAATAAAATCTAGGTGCATAATGTATTGGAAGTGCAATAACAATAGTAGTAACTTAGTAAGGATAATGAAGCAGCATTCGGAGGCAGTTGATAGTTCTCAAGAGTTATGGATACAGAAAGACCAGCAATCGTGGATCCCTGAATTTTCTCTGAATTCTGTTCTCCACATGCTTCTGATTTAGTTGCTAATTCTAGATATCCCCTCAACTCATAATTTTTACTTTTCAAAACACATCTAGTAGACGTCCTTCCTAGAAACATACATGTTAATCCTCATAACAGATCATAAATGTCACCCAAATCACATGTAGATGCAAAAATATTTTCTAATGAATTAACTGCCACAATATTCTTTAGTACCACCTCAGATATAAATACAGTTTATGTCTACACAGATGGTCAAAAAATCAGAGGGTGGATGGTAGAATGAACAAGGGCATTCTTTCTTTTAAAGTTCTAAAAGGTGAATTACAAGGGCAACTTGTACAGGAAGTCATGGCAACAAAAAATGTCCTAGCTTAAAATTACATCAATTGATTAATGTTTACATATTTACCACAAAAGTTATATAATTTCACTTAGATTGGAAGCGTTATGAAAGTTCTATGAATGACATAACCGCAAAGGTGAATTATGAAACATTAATTGCAAGCCAATTATGTAGTAGATATTATCTATGAGATGCTCTAATCTTTGTGCAGTATAATCAATAACAAATACTAGCACTAGAAAGAGATTCCTAAGAACACATAAAGTTGTAATGGCGAGTACTAGACAAACATAAATTACAAAAAATTCTAAGATATGGAGTCTGCATATCATAACAAGATGATCTCATAACTGGAAATTCTCAATGTACATTATGTACTAGTTTCAACCACAATAAGAACCTAGATTAATAACGTTGGGGTTTAGTGCTTCAAAATTGCAAATGATGAATTCCACCGGAACATGATTTAACATAAACTGATAAATGAGAAAGTTAACTTTTCACCATATTGGAGTATCAGTAGTAACATTTTAATATTAGAAAATAAGAGATCCATATAGATATGAAATATGAAATAAAATAGATAATAGCGTGTTTAGTGATAATGCAAAGAATACCACTACAAAAAAAATTATACTAAAAACAACTTTTATTTTACTTCAAAAGTCTTGGCATGGAAACAGGGATATACACTCCAATAGAATGTTTTCAAGTAGAGGACGCTTCAGACCACAAAACTTGCATATCTTATTGGCCATGGACTTCATTTTACAGGAAGAAATAATATTTATCCTATAATATACAGAAAAGAAAAATACATACAAATCTTATTCATCATCCACTAAGCACCGAACAAAGTTTTCTCTTTTTAATAGTTACACACAAAAACAATTAGTGAAGAATCATTAATATACCTATAGCAAATGGCTATTAATATTTGTCATAAAAAATTCAAAAGCATCTAATTCCATTATCAATCCGGCCCCCTCATGAATCACGGAATACAAATTATATTCAATTCAACCAAAATCAACAGTACAAGGACATTCTATTAATTCATAAACTAAAATGTTAAGAAAAATCGTAAAATTGTAAATCAGAAATAGTAATTACCTAGGTTTTGAAATTTGGGATTTTTTTGCTTAAGTGAGAATTTCCAAGTAACAAGCCTATTTTAGGCTAACAAAGGTCGGCCGATGGTGGATAGTTGAGACGAATGGGAGGGTTTCAACCATAAGTCGTCCTCTGGAATTGGACTGGACTGACGAAGAGGATCGGACTGGTAGTGGTTGTTGAGCGCGAGTCCGCAACGGTCTCCCACAGTGGGCAGCCGGTGAGAACTAGAATTCGGCGAGCGACGGAGCGTGGGAAGAGTCAGTGCAACAGTCTCACGATGGGCTGTTGAGTGCTTTTTCTTTTCTTTTGAAACATCAAATTTTAAGGATAGTGCAAAATTTACAACTACTTTTATAACACAAAAACTCCTGTTAGACCGTCTAACGGGTCTGACCAGTTAGACGGATCTGATCCGCGGATCCCGTGGCATTACCATAATATTAGTAGTGGTGTTTTAGTAGTTTTCAGAACACCGTATTACGATCATTCGAAATGTATTAGTCGTCATTCTAAAAGTATTAGCACTTCTTCTGAAATGTATTAGTAGTTTCTGAAGAGTTTTTAGTATTTCTCACGAATATCTTTCTCAAAATGTATTAGCAATCCCTCGAAAAAGTATTAGTAGTTCCTCGAAAAAGTATTAGTAGTTCCTTGAAATAAATAAAAAATTTCTCCCGAAACGTATTAATAGTCCTTCTGAAAAGTATTAGTCGTCCTTCTAAAAAGTAATTGATTCTTACGAAATGTATTAATAGTTCCCCTGAATGTAAATAAATTTTTCTCCCGAAATGTATTAACGGTCCTTCTGAAAAGTATTAGTCGTCATTCTAAAAAGTATTAGCAGTTATTCTGAAATGTATTAGTAGTTCCCCTGAATATATTACATTTTTCTCCTAAAATGTATTAACAGTCCTTCTAAAAAGTATTAGTCATCCTTCTAAAAAGTATTAGCAGTTTTTGTAAAATGTATTAGTAGTTCCTTGAAGAGTTTTAGTATTTCTCATGAATATGCTCCTGAAATATATTAGGTGCCCATCGGAAAAGTATTAGTGGTTTTTCGAAAAAGTATTAGTAAATTTCTAGAGAGGATTTTAGTAGTGCTCCTGCAACGTATTAGTTTTTCTTATAAATTGTATTAGTATTTCTCCATAAAAGTATTAGTTGATCTTACTAAGACTTGTCATTTAGTATTTTTTTTCTATTTTCTATTTGTGTCTTTCATAAAGGTAAACTCCCCCAGAAAGTTTCTTTTTCTCATTTATAGCTTTCTAGTATGTCATGACAACAAATGCATACACCAATAATCTCAAAGTTATTCTGATTACAAACGTCTTGTGTATGTTTGTGTACATAAATGTGAGGGGATTTTTCGTGAAGTTCAATGAAGTTGGAGCAAAAATGATGGATTAGAAGAACAGGGTAGTTTTAATTTATTTAGCTTTGTTTTCTTGTTTTTTGGTTGTACAATAGAGCGGCAATTCTTGGTTTCTAGGCAAGATAGATTGGCGTTGCTTGATTAAGATCTTCATTAGGGTTAAGGGCAAAAGAATGGCACATAAAATCCGACCCGTGTACTTTATGGGTGGTGTCCAATGCACCAATGGCGGGATAACAGGAATCAATATTTTGGGTTTTGGGAGAACGAGGAAGGAAGTCAAAACCCTCAATTTTGACCCGTCTAACGGATCTAGATCCGTTAGGCGGTCTGACTGACAGAGACTAGCTCTTTTTATAATTCTACTTAGCAACTTTAGTCATTTAGCAATGGTAATTGCTAAAAGTTGCTAAAAAATTGCTAAACTATTTAAACGGACGAGTTCTAAGTTTAGGGAGGAGGAAAAAGAAAAATTGAAAGATAAAGAAACAAAAAAGGGAAAAAATGGATCTGGTGGTGAGAAGAAGAAAAAAAAAGGAAAAAATGGAAAAATACGGATCCATTTTGGGAAGAAAAATAGATGCAGTCAATTCGGAGCTAATATAAGGGAGATGGTAATCAATCATTTTTTATTGTATAAAAGTCAGAAAATCATATAAATTACATATTATTAGTAAAAAGAAAGTGAATATTAAGAAAACATAAGTACATGACTTTGACAAATTTTATGCTTTACATGTTATTTTGCCTCCACCAAATTTTGTGATATCAATTAACTAAATAAATCGTTAGTTTTATTTATTTAGTGCCATACAATTTTGTGATATCGAAATGGAGATAAAAATTTGTTACCATTTAATTAAATAAAATGTTACTTATATTGTTGTTTAATTAAACTGATACTCAGATGTGTTACAAACAAATTAACAAATAAAAGTGTTACTTATTTAAAACTGTTACATGTAAGTGTTACATATTGATAAAGTGCTACAAAAATGTTACATAAATATTATACTATTAAAAGTGTTACAAACTTCTGTTATATAAAATACCTTATGTAAAAAGTGCTACAATTTTGTGTTACATAACGTCACTTATGTTAGGGCCATAACTTTCATTTCCCACCCAGCTGGGAGAGACCTTAGTATCTTCATACACATTTTCTTCTATGTATATTCTTTCCCTAAAGCTGAGAGCTCATTGGTTATTTTCTGTGAATCTGGCATCCAGCTGATCTAGACTTTCACCTTCAATCATTTTAAAATTTTCAAATTTTTGAACAGCAACAATTAACTTATTACCTTAATTTGATCGGACCCTTCACAAATTAATGTAAGTTTTTCCCAAATGTCTTTGGCGTTTTACAAGATTTAACTTTATTAAACATGGCCTTATCAAGAGTTTTATAAAGTATATCATTGGCAACATTGTCGAGGTTGTATCTCTTTTATCCTTATTGGTCCACTCGTAGCGTGGTTTATCAACCATGGTAGGTCTAGGCTCTGCAGGTGCTTCATCTTCTCCCTCGGTAGGAACAAGCCTTCTTACAACTATATTGACTTTTAGGATTTGTAGTGGTCCATCCTCAATCACGAACCACATTTCATCATGCGGGTGATAGATGAGCATGCATACGTATTTTTCAATCATCAAACTCTTCAACAATGAACATTGAAATGCGAGTTAGATTTGCTTCCATGATAATAACTTTGCTTTAGAAATAAAAGCTTTAAAAACTCAAATGTTGATTATTTGAAAAAGAATGATATCTAGTTCGATAACGATCACGGAAGGCTCAATGAACCAACCGCTCGATACCACATGTAGGTCCCAAGGAGTGATGTGTAAAGTTTAGAAGGGGTTGAATAAACTTACCAACTTTTCGATTTTAGTCCTTTTAATAATTTAAAAGTTAACTCAAGTCAGCTAAGTCATTGAGGGTAGCTAGGTTGGCCTACCACAAAGAAAGGTTACCCACTCAGCTCAACTTCATGAGTTGTTGTGATATAACTTAGTTGTTTTTAGCTCACACTTAGAAATGCACGATTGACTTGGTTTTGTCGTGAGAAGACTTTCACCCTTAGAGTTTTTAATACGTTTTTCAACACTTGTTTTAGCAATGTTATTATCATGAGACTTAAACAATTTAACTTATCAATGATATAAAATAAAGCAAGAAATAAAGTAGGCTTGAAAAGTAAATAGACACAAACTGGCTTGAGTTTTATAGTGGTTCGGGATGGGATAATTCCTCTAATCCACTCTTCTCCAACTCTCGAAGAATCCACTAGGTAACTTGACTAGGTTACAAAGTAGTTAACGATCCAGTCGGCTTTGATCACACAACTTTGTTGCTCACGGACTCGAAACTTCTTCACAAGGCGGTTGTCTGCTACTTGACTCCTTCAAACCTTTGGACTTGATCAAGTAGCCCTCCAACAAGTTTAAAGCACTGGTTCGATCACGGAACCTCACTACTCCTCCTTCAACCTTGGAGAGTAGACCCCTTTGTTCTTGAAAACAATTTTTCCTCTTCAAATGATAAAGTTGTCTTTCCTTCAATGAGTGTGTTGGATCGATTTCCTTGAGTTTAGGCTTAAGGATTTCTTTGAAAGCTTGAGAGATGTTTGCGGTAATTGCTTGATTTCTTGTATGCTTGTTCGTAGATTGGGTAACCTTCTCTCACTTGCTACCCCAACCTTTTATAGTGCACATTCGAAAATATATACATTGAATAGATAGACATTTTCAAATCACACATCGTAGATTGTTGGCTTGTCTTGTCTTGCAGCATTGATGGAGATCGTACCTTGAATTTAATGCTCTGCAGCCCTTCTTTAAACTCTGCAGAATTTCAGGTGCTTCTCATTGGTCCCTTTGCTTTTTGCACTCTTTCGACAAAAATAGCTTTATTGCGGGACGACGACACATGCTTATTTCCAGCAAAACCTTTACTTGTCTTGACAACGGATCTCTTTCAGCTTTCTTCAAGTCTTGTCTGTTGTATACCCCTTTGATATTCGATTCCATTCATTTTGGAATGACTTTGCTATCAGTCAGCTTCCTGAGACCGTTTGCTGTCACTTGACTGATTCTTCACTTCACTTCACTCAGTGCCACACAGCTGGGTCTTCACTTCAATCTTGATCGAGTCTTGTAATCTTCAACTTGGATGACTTCAACTCAGCTCATACATCCCTAACTATTACAAGTTGAATTACATTTGAAATGGGGTGCCAACTTCCTAATCTAAGTTTTACATGGTATCATCAAAATCTATACATAAATTTTCCCAACACGCTATATGTTTTTGACAGCTGAAACTATCCGTTTAGTAGACACTTCTTATGAAATGAGGCTTTATCATTTCTAAACCATTTCTTGGAGTTGTTTGATCATTCGTTGGCGGACAAATTCAAATTAGGAGAAGCTTTATGTTGGGGATCACATCTTGGAGCTCTCCTATAAATACATGAAGGATTGAGAGATCAAATACAACACAAGCATACAACACAACAAGAAAAATCTCAACGAATTCTATTGTTCTCACTTTCAACATTCTTATTGTATTAGCCTAAGCTTATCATTTTCACATCTTGCTTATTAGGCTTTCCTTCTTGATTACACTTGCACTTTTGAGTTGTAATATTTTCATACAATGTGTAATCGATAGTATTTTGTAAAATCATCCAAAACAAGATCTACTTATTGATTGTTCTTGTGGTAAGAACACGTTTGGTTGTTTCATAGGTGTTGAAGAGTTTGGTGCTTTTCATAAAGATAAGAAGAGTGTGTTACTCTTCTAAGTTGGAGTTGTAATAAGAGTGTGGTGCTCTTCAAGATAAAGATTGTAATTGTTTGGTATCAATAAAACATTTTCCTTTTCGAAATCCATTCAGACATACAGGATGGCAGAGCACGTAGGCCCTAGAAGGGTTGAAGCTCTATAAATCATTGTGTGTTGATTTATTTTTACTGCACTTCTATTCTTTATCATCTTCATATTTGAAAAAGAGGGCACAAGCGAAAAATTGGGAAAATCTACTTACCCCCTCTAGATTTTTCGTAGCCACTTGGACTAACACCAACTCCCATGTATAATTATGCATGATAGACTCAATTTCCCTATTGATGGCCTCTTTCCAGAATGATGCATCTAGCCTCTTGAATGTTTATTGGTTTGTCGTTGAACAAGTACAAAGTTCTAGTACTTTTATTGTGCCTTCATTCATCATCTATGTGAAGAACCACTTTTTAATGTCTTGAGTTCTCTTGTTCGAACTTACCTTTATCCTTTCTTTACAAGGATAAACATTTCCAAAGAATATTGAATTCCTTAATTCAATTGTTGTTTCTATGATCACATCGAGGATTTTCTGACTTGTGAACTGGGAAATGACATTCACTACTATTAAATGCATAACCAACGAATATATAGTCGATCATCTTAGGATCAGTTTTCACTTGTTTGGGTTCATGTATTACCACCTTAGCTAAACACCCCACACTTTAGGGTATTGGTAAGAAGGCTTTTGGCCTTTCTACAACTTCATACGAGTTTCATTTTTATCTTTCGGTGGGATTTTATTTGCAATGTGATTCATTGTTAGAACAACCTCTCGCATCTTCTAAGATAACCCCGAACTTATCACCATGTCATTCATCATTTATTTCAATATTAAGTTATTGTGTTCAGCAATGCCATTAGACTGTGGTGAGTATGGAACCGTAGTTTGGTGAATTATACCCCATTCATAGCACAATTGTTCAAATAGAGAAATATACTCTTCACCTCTATCACTCTGAATTGCTTTGATTAGGCTTCTACATTGATTTTAACACGGTTGTAAATTTTGAAAGCTTCCATAGCTTTGTGTTTGCTTCTCAAAAGAAACAAATAACAATACAATGTGCAATCGTCAATAAAAATAATGAAATAATTTTGGCCACCTTTTTCAAATCACATACATCAGTATGTACCAACTCTAGAAGTTTTGTATTGTTATCCACCGAGTGAAAAGGTAACTTAGCCTTTTTGACTTCAATACAGACTTCACATTTTCTATGTGAATCCATTTAGAAATTGGAATTCACTTGTCGCCATATGGCATTTAAATTAAAATGTCTCAATCTTATATGCCATAAATAAGAGCGCTCAAGAATAAAAATAGAAAAGAATTTTCATTATTTTCACTAACATAGGATAAATTGCGCACGGTTGTTGCATTAGCAGAAAGATCAAAATCCATCAATTTAGCTTGCACATTGTTGTGCTCAACAACATTAGTACTTGATTGCTTGCATTTGTTTTTATAAAACGTTGTTTTGTTAGAGCCTTGTTCCAACAGGTTAGCTCAAACCTCTAATGAGACCTTCCCGGACTTAGACTTAGACTTGTGATTGTCTTCTTTGATCCTTAATCAAACAATCAGTCTATAATTTGATTTCTTTTCCCTTATGTTTTATAATTTTTTGAGGTTAATTTCACTTTTGGTACCCAATGTATTAGCGATTTTCACTTTTGGTACCGCTTTTTTGGGCATATCATTATTAGTTCCCAGCGTTTCAAAATTTACTCGGTTTGGTTCCGTTAGTCATCCGTTAAATACTAACGGCTCAACCGGGAGTAGTAGGCTTTTAGGTAAAAAAACATAATTTCCCCGCTTGAAATTGATATCGTTAGTGATGCACGCTTCCGCGACATCTTTCGCATCAGTGCGCAACCTCAAGTGTCGTGCCACCACTCATTTTGAACGTATCTACAGGCCCTGCGGACCAATGGTCAATCTCGGGTTTTAGTTCGTCTCCGATGCCAATGACGATAATTCAAAAAATCAAAAGTTTCATTCAAATCCAAATTCCATCAGGTACTTCTCCAAATCCAAAATTTAGCATCTTGTTGGGAAATTTATTTGTTAGATTTTGATGAATGCCATGTAAAACTTAGACTAGAAAGTTGGCACCCCATTTTCTTTGTAATTTGCATTGTAATAGATAGGGTTATGCAGTGAGTCAAATCGGCTCACGCTGGATATGCAAGAAGTCAACTGAAGGCTAAAATGAAGACCCATTGTGAAACAATTTGAGTATAACAAGAAGGAGAAGTCAAGAACCCAATGAAGGAGTATCAATTTGATCTGGTGTGAGAAGTGTCGATCAAGTCAACTCAAGAAGCCAAGTCAAGTTGAAGTGACGGATGAGTCTTTCAAAGATTGGAAGGCGACTCAAAGTCACCTGGGAAGTAAAGGAACTGCATCAAGTCAAGAAAGACAATGAAAAGAGTCCGTTTACCTGAGAAGTCAAGAAAGTTACTTAAATAAGTAATACTTCCATGTTGCAATATTCTAAAGTGCTCGATCCCGAGCGTGCAAAAGAATAAACCAATGGGAAGCCTTGCACTGTGTCGAGGCTCTGAAAAGTCAAGATTCATTTAATACGATGTAATGTCAATTTCAAGAATTTACAAACAAGACAAGCCAACGGCCACTAGTGTCTTTTGAAAATCAGCTATCTCTTCAACGGCTGATTTTTGAAAGAGCACTATAAAAGCGAGAGAAATCAATTTGAGAAGGGGTTACCTTGTATACGAACCACGAACATTCAAGCTAACATTATCAGTAACACGAAAAATATTCTCAAGTTATTCAAGCAAATCCTCAAGCTTAAATTTGAAGGAAATCAATCCACACCAAGGCTTTGTGAAGGAAAGACAACTTCAAACTGTTGAAGAGGAAACTTTTGAAGAATCAAAGGGGTCTACATTCAAGGAGGATTGTAGAAAGGTTCAAGAGTCGAACCCGTCTCAAGTTATTGGAGGGTTTCGTGATCAAATCCAAGAAGCTTGAGCAAGTGAGCTGAAGTAGCAAGCGGCCGCCCAAGAAAACGAGTCGGGACGAGAAGCGGTTTGTGTGACCAAGCATCTCGGGCCGAGTCCCAAAGGATCAAGTCATTTGTGTGATCAAGACTTGTATCACGGTATTAACCACTTTGTACTCACGATCAATACTTAGTGGATTCCTCCGGGAGTTGGAGAAGAGAGGAGTAGAACAATTACCCCATCTTGAACCTCTATAAAATTTATTGTGTCGTTTATATTTCAAAGATTTCATTTACGCATATTACATTATATCTGTGATAATTTGCATTCAATTGATATTTAACAAAGTGCTAAAATCAAGTGTTAAAACAAACTTAAACCAAATTCAAGGGTGTTAAGTCTTACTGAAAATCTCATCACGGCCAAGTTAAAGTTTAGTCTAAACAGGTTGAGTTATTCTATCAACGGCTCGATCAGTCGGTGAGTGGCTAACTCTGGTTAACTAACTTAAATCCATCAAGGACTTAGGCGTGAAATTAACTCGAATAATTTTAAAAGGACTAAATTTCGAAAAGTTGGTAAGGTTTATTCAACCCCCTCCTTCTAAACCTTACACTCACACCCCTTGGGACCTACAAGTGGTATCATAGCGGTTGGTTCATTGAGCCTTCCGCACTAGTTATTGAACTAGATCTCCAATCTTTCAAAGAAGTCTTTAACACTTGTTCTTACAAAAGCCATTTTCAAATCAGCAAAGTTAATATCATGGAAGCAAATTAAACACGCATCCCTATGTTCACCATTGAGGAATTTGATGACTGGAAAATACATATGCAGGCTCATCTATCAGCTTTACATGATGAGATGTGGATAGTGATAGACGATGGGCCACTACAAATAATGAAGGTGAACACAGCTGCAAGGAGAGCTGTCGAAGCTGAAGAAGAGGAGGCTGCTCTTCTTAGACCAGCTATGGTTGATAAACCAAGAGCTGAGTGGACAAATGATGATAGAAAAAGATACAATCTTGACAATGTGGCTAAGGATATACTTTACAAGACTTTGGACAAAGCCATGTTCAACAAAGTCAAATCTTGCAAGACATCCAAAGAAATCTGGGATAAATTAACCTTAATTTGTGAAAGATCTGAACAAATTAAGGAAAACAAATTATCTGTTGTTGTTCAAAAATTTGAAAACTTCAAAATGCTTGCAGGTGAAACAATGGACCAGTTGGATGCTAGATTTACTGAAATAACAAACGAGCTCTCAGCACTTGGGAAAGAATACACACAGAAGGAGATGTGTATGAAGATACTAAGAAGCCTCCCAGCTGAGTGGGAAATGAAGACCATGGCTCTAAGGCACTCGATGGACCTATCAAAAACGTCCAATCATGAACTATTCTCATACCTCAAAGCTTATGAGTTTGAGCTGAGAAGAAAGGATCAAGAGGAGATAGCTGTACCTAAATCAGTTGCTCTCATAGTCAAGGAAGGGAAGAGAGTTGAGACCAAAGAAGTCATTGACCAGGAGGAAATTGCCTTGATGGTTAAAAGATTCAACAAGTTCTTCAACAAGAACTACAAAAGAAATAAAGGTGAATCCTCCAGAAGGCATTCAGCTCCCTCTAAGTCAAGGGAAGATAGGCCACCGAAGAGAGCTGATCAAAAAGCTGAAAACCTGTGTTGGAATTGCGAGATGACGGCGGACACTTTGCTATTATTTGTTCATATCCTGTAGTCAATAAATACGGGAATGAAGAAGAAAGAAAAGTCTTGAGAGAAAGAAGACAAAGAAAAGAAAAGAGCAATGTTGGGCTGCTGCAAAAGGCTTCTTTGAAACAACTAAGTCGAAAGATACAATGATTGAGGAGAGTAGTGAAGCTAACTACTCAAATGATTCTAAAGAAGAAGCTATGATCTGTCTAATGGCTAAAGAACAAGATCAACTTTGACCAAGAAGATTAGGTACACTCTAACTCATCTCACTCGATTCTAGTGATAGTGATTGTGACACACACACTTCATCACCCACTCGATCTTTATGATTCATTAGGCAAAATGATGAAAGACTTTGAGCACATTAAATCCTCACACACACTATTAAATGAGGAAAAACGACCCCATTTCAAAAGCCAAACCTCACAGGTGACTAAGGAGCCGAGTACTCTAAGTCACATAGGATGAGAACAAAGAGTGAAGGTGAAAATGCAAAACTAATAGCGAGAGATAGTTTGCTATAGAGAAGAAGGAAAATGACCTCAAAAATGTGATTGCTTCATTCACAAAGGCATCTAAATCATTGGATGACCTTATTATGAGCCAAAAAGAATGTGGAGACAAGACAGGCATATGATTCATTCCTTTGTACATAGTCAAACTCAATAGTGATCTTGGAAAAAGGATCCTTAAGTAATGAAGCATCTCAAAAATCCAAGACACCAAATGTTGCACACACATTCATTCCAAAGCACAATCACAAACAAATTGGCCTCGGTTATAAAGGAAAAGGAAAAAACGGCCGATTGAGTATCTTTGAAAGGGCGGTGAGAAGAAATTCACGAGTTCCTCGGCAAACTCCAAACAGAAAGTACTCTGTGAAGAAGAAACAGAGCTACCAGAATCCCCAGAAGTTCCATCGAAGGAACACAACTGATGGGAATGGTAGAAACTAACCAGCCAAGCTGACTAGAATAATGTGAAATATCAGCAAAGACCTATGGAATACATGCCTAAATGGCAAAGGCCTAGAACTCGAAAGCGTCATTCCAAAGGCCAAAGAGCTATTATCGGCACACATACGCACCCAAGCACTACACTTGAAATATCACAATTACCCAAAAAAGCAATTGCTAAAACACACACAGACATCTACGACAAAAGAGACAGTTTGTATGAACCTAAAGCCCCAAGCAATTTGCCAAGTGAATTATGATTATGGCACGGATAGATGGCAACCCCTTAGAGTCAAATCATTTGGCTATAGGTTGGTTGGATCATCTTACAACACTAACCCCTCGGGGACCCGGACAAGTATGGGTACCTAAAACCTGATTTCCTTGATTGCAGGTTCAAGGAACAGCCAAGTGCCAAGGAACTTGGTACATGGATAGTGGTTGTTCCAAACACATGACAGAAACAAGAAAAATCTGTCAAGATTCAAGGAAATTAGAGGTGCAAAAGTCATATTTGGAGGAAATGAAGCTCGGGGAAATAAGAGCCTTTGGATCCATCAAGAAAAATGGATTAGAAATCACGGATGTTGCATATGTTGAAGGCCTAAATTTCAACTTACTAAGCATCGGAACTCTTGTGACAAGGGCTATAATGTTGGATTCAACATGGGAGTGTGCCAAATCAAAGACAATTTGAATCAAATGAAGTAGTCTTTGCAAGGAGCGGACAAAAGAACATGTCGTGGTAGATTGGTCGGCAATGACCACACCAAGCACTTGTGCATGCATTAGCAAAAAATACAATAGAATCAAAGGTCGCGCTGAAAAAGTGAGTCACCAATTTCAAAATAATTAACAAGCTTGCAAGGAGTAATCTTGTAGAAGGACTCCCGGACTCGGTATCAAGAAAGAAAGTGTTTGTGATGCATGCGGATGGGAAGCGGATCAAATCATCATTCAAAGAAAGTCAAGCCCATCTTCAACAAGGATATTGCATCTCTTGCATATGGATCTATTTGGTCTGTTGAACCCGGCCGATGATATCGGGAAGAAATACACTCTAGTAGTGGTAGATGATTATTCAAGATATACATGGACAATCTTCATGTGTAAAAGAAGGAAACTTTGCGAAGTTACCACGGTGATGAAAAGAGTTCAAAATGAGAAAGAGTCAAACCATTATAAAGATAAGATCGATAGAGGAACCGAGTTTGTCAATGGAATAATAACTTCGATCTTGTGTTGAAAATGGTATTACACACGAATTATCTGCGGCAAGGACTCCACGTGAGAATGGAGTTGCGAAAAGAAGGAATAGAACTCTCAAGGAAGAAGCAAGGACCATGTTAGCTAAAGCGAAGTGCTAAAAGATTTTGGGTGAAGCTATAAACACCGCATGTTATACTCAAAATAGATGCATGATCAATAGACAGTGACAAAGACTCCTATGAGATTTGGACGGGGAGAAAGCCAAATGTTGCATATTTTAGAATCTTTGGATGTAAATGCTTCATCCACAACAATGGCAAGGATAATCTAAAGGCTTTTGATGCTAAAGGATGAAAGGTATCTTCTTGGGATACTCGGTGAAAGCAAAGCCTATAGAGTCTTGAACAAAAGGACTATGGTCACGAGAAGAGTCATCCATGTGGTTTTTGATGAACCTAATGTAAATGGAGAAGACCTTGAAGAGTTAGGCGATAAGTTGAATCGACCCACTATGCGAGAAAAGTCCTTATGTTGAAGTGAAACTGGAGTAATTAATCACGGTGAAGATGAGATAGCTGAATATCAAAGACAATGGAAATTCTGCGGCTAAGTGATAATGAGAGAGAGCTACTCAAATAACACACAGTGCAAGAAGAAGACCTAACCCGGTGATTTACTCGACTTTGATGTGAGATGGCTAAGAGACCATCCACGAGCTAGTCATTGGAAATGTAAGAGATGGTATAAGAACTAGATCCAGAGCTCAGCAAGAAGCCATGTTCAGTTGTTTTATTTCCCAAATAGAGGCAAAAGATGTGTCCCAAGCATTGGATGATGCACATTGGATTCAGGCTATGCAAGATTCTTTGAATCGATTTGAAAGAAACAAAGTATGGGAATTGGTTCAAAGACCAACCCATCAAAATGTCATTGGCACAAAATGGGTTTTCAAAAACAAGATGAATGAAGAAGGTTACGTGGTAAGAAACAAAGCAAGATTGGTAGCCAAAGGGTATTGCCAAGAGGAAGGAATAGATTTTGATGAAACATTTGCTCCAGTTGCAAGATTAGGAGCAATAAGGATGTTTCTTGCCTATGTTGCACACAAGAACTCCATTGTATATCAGATGGATGTGAAGAGTGCATTTTTAAATGGATTAGAAGAAGAAGTCTATGTTGAGCAACCTCCAGGATTTGAGCAGAAGACTCTTGGAGATAAGGTGTACAAGCTCAAGAAAGCTCTATATGGATTGAAACAGGCACCAAGAGCATGGTATGATACATTATCTCAATTCCTAACAGATAATGGATTCACCAAAGGCAAAGCGGATAGAACACTCTTCAGAATTCAAGATGGAGAGAGTATACTGCTTGTTCAAATATATGTGGATGACATTATCTTTGGATCCACAAACAAGGAGCTGTGTGATAAGTTCTCAAACCTCATGCAAGGCAAATTTGAGATGAGCATGATGGGAGAGCTGACATTCTTTCTAGGACTTCAAGTTAAACAGCTGAAGGATGGTACCTTTATAAGTCAAACAAAATACACCAGAGATTTAATGAAGAAATTTGGTATGGAAGAAAAGTCTTCTATGAAAATACCAATGAATACATCGATAAAGATGGATATGGATGCAGATGGCAAGCATGTGGATCAAACAAGATACAGAGCACTTATTGGATCTATGCTCTATTAACAGCAAGCAGGCCAGACATCACCTTTGCAGTAGGTGTATGTGCAAGATTCCAATCTGCTCCAAAAGAAAGTCACATGATTTGCAGACTAAGAGAATCTAGGATATTTGAAGGGATGCCAAGAAGTCGGCTTATGGTATCCAAGGAAGGTGGATTCAAGCTTATTGGTTACTCGGACTCGACTATCTTTGGATGTAGAGTTGATAGGAAGAGTACTCGGTACATGTCGAGATGCTTGGAAACAGATTGGTTTCTGGTTCAAAAAAGCAAAATTCAATAGCCACATCCACAGTGGTAGTACATAGCTGCGGCCAAATTTGTTGCCCAAGTATTATGGATGAGACAATAGCCGAGAGATTATGATGTTGAAGAAAAAGAAATTCCAATTATGTGTGATAACACAAGTGCTATTGCAATCACTCAGAATCCAGTGTTGCACTCAAGAACAAAGCACATTGATGTCAGATATCATTTCATAAGAGATCATGTGGAAAAGAAAGACATCACCTTGGAATACATCTCAACTGATAAACAGTTAGCTGACATATTCACAAAGCCATTATGTGAATCAAGATTTGAAGAACTCAAGCATGAGCTAGGGTTAATTGGTGAGTTAACACTCGGGAAACTCAACAAGAAAAGATGAAAGTGGAGCTAAGTTCGTAAATCAGCTAAGTGAATCAGCCGTATCGAAAAATCAGCTGCATCGAGTTAGCAGACAGCTGAGTACCTATGTGAAAAGAGAGGAGAAGAGTTGAATCAGCTAAGGAGTAAGCTAAGTCATTTATGAGCTAAGTGACAAAAACGCAGTCGTTTTTAATGAGCGGGAATGTTTTTAAGGATGACATCAGCGTCATAATGACGAGTCGATCAAAAAAAGCCATGAATGAAAGCATATGATTGGATATAAAAGCTGCCGCATTAAATGCGAGCAATTAAATGCTAATCGGCGTGCTAAATCTGAGTTTTTGATCTCAATCAAATTTCAAAAACCGTATGCATGTCCTTTCATAACCCATACATATACCATTTCGTCCATTTTCTCTCACACTACACCAAAACTGTTCATCTTTCCAAAAGCTAAGACTGTATTTTTCTCTCGAAACCCTATCGATCTTCAAAGTAAATTTCTAAAAGTTTTATTCGGTAAAACTTCAAGTAATGGCATCTACTTACGATTTTGTTAAGTTGGGAAAACAAATCCACACTGGCTCTACTGTGGATTTCACTCCGACATGGAAAGGCGTTCCATGTCAACAAGAAGATGTTCCGATCGAATCTTTCAGGAGCTCAGAAGAGAGCTTATGCCAAGAGGGCAGACACTAGTGAGGGGAATCACCGGTGACCCTGAGAAACAATTGTTGTCTCTCCTCCAGAAGAAGAAAACGCCCATGCAAAATGGAAAGAAGACTCATTGCCCAAAGTGAAGAAGACGAAAGATGCACATGCCCCTGCAGCCGTGTCTCCTGCCCCTGCAGCTGCAGCGGAGAAGGAACCTCAAATACCTTCTCCGGCTATCAAGAAAAGGAGGACTGACAAGCCAAGAAAGCCAGCTCCTCAGAAAAAGAAGGTAGCACCGGCCCCCGCCGCCCAGGACTCAGAGGAAACCATATCCGAACCAGAAATTCCTTTGGTAAGGGCTAGAAGAAGAAGAACTGATGAATTTCCTCGGTTTGACCCGCGATGGTCGAGGCATTGGATGAAGAGAATCGCATAGATATTTTGAATATCTTCAAAGAAAAGGAGAAGGAGCGATTGGCGAGAAAGTTGCGGCCCGAGAGAAGGCCAATATTTGTCCCTTCACTGGAACCACTGATCACACTCATCCCCACCTCGATGTTCTCTCGGGAAGTGATGAGGATCTGGACCTGCTTCTTTCTGAAGAGTTGGAAATGCAGCAAGCCATGCGGGAATCGAGTGATGCATGAGCAACGGTGATGGAAGGACACGGAGAGTCTTCCAAATCACGGTGAAATTGACCCTATGGGAGTGGTGCGGCGGATTGCAAATCTTGTTCTGCGACCACTTCCCCAGCTCACTCTGAGGAAGGTTATAAGGGTCATGGCGATGAAACTGGGAACTTGGGGACCCAAGTCGAGCCAACCCCTATTGAAGGTGTCTTACCACCTGCCCCAATGGCTGAACACTCAAAGGAAACAACCGGGAGTCTGGAGAAGAGTGACCCCATTCCAAGTCACTCAGTTGGTGTGCCAGCTGAGGGCGAAACTCCCTCTACTGCAGCTAGGTCGGAGGTTGTTGCAGATGACTCCACAACGAATCTAGGAGGCGAAGTGGAGAAGGAACAAGAAAAAGATACACAGCAAGTTGTCACTGACGAAGCTCGGACAGTTGAGACTATTTTAGCTGAAGTGCCAACTGCTCTGCAGGCTGAGGACGCTGCTGATGCAGCCGAGGCACATGATGGATCTGCCCTGGGAGTTAACACTCTGGGCAATGAAAGTGCAATCCACGGAGTTGAGGCTCCTGTAGATGCCACCGTCGAAGGCCCCAAGACAGTTGAGTCTGTCGAAGAGAATGTCCAAGGCCTTGCTGCAGTTGAGACTGCAGGAGGTACTGAAGGCCTACGGGAGGTTGAGACTTCCCGGGGTAAAGAGGCAGAAGCACAGAACATCCCTCCAGTTATCATCGATGCATCTGAGAAGCAGATAAGTGCTCTTCATGATTCCCAAGACAACCCTGATGTAACTTTTCTAGGATCTGAAGGTGAAGATGAAGCTGAGTCAACCCCTATTGCAAGTCCAAACGACTCCGCTGAGGATGTTCTTCCCAGCACGAGTAAGCCAGAATTCAAGGTTGCTCGTCAAAAGTTCAATTTTGATGATGAGCCACCCCTACAAGTCTCATCATCGTCCGATGACACTAGTGATACGGCCGAGGACCAGACAACTCATATGGAAAAACCAGCTGAGACCGACGAAGCTGTTAAGACAGCTGAGGCTCAGCCAGTTGGGTCAATACCACAACAGACCCCAGCTGGATCACAGTCAACTACGCAGGCTCCCAAAGCTGCAGCAGAATCAACTCAACCGGGCACATCACGGCCACAAGTCACAGTTGAACAGATTCCCTATGTCCGTGATGATGCGTTTGAACAAACTTTCCCTTTCTCACTGGAGCTGCCTGATCTTGATGAAGAATCGGCTAGAGATCAATGACGTTTCCATAAACCTGATCCCGTCATTCCAATAGATACCATCGTCCCAGCAGACTTTGACTTTGACGCTGCTTGGCCGCCAGTTGAGACAGAGGTGACAGCTGAGGTTCGAGAAGTTTTCAAGGCAATATTTGCGGAGATAGAGAAGATGGAAAGGCACCAGGCCTCATTAGATATGTGGCTGGATAACCGAGATGCTAATCTTACTGCTGATCTGCGTGGAATAATTGTCAGGATCCGGGAATGGTGGCAACAGCAGCAGACAATGCGCGTCGAACAAGTTCGATACTTTAAAGAATTGTACAATAAGATGCTAGTCTGGAGCGCTGATAATGCTGACATGAAGAAGAGGATGCAAGAAAACATTGATAGAATGCATACCTCTCATACCACAGAAATGGAACTACTGCGCGAATTTCATCGAAAAGAACTTCTACGCGTAGAGGAGAACATGAATGAAACATTCAGCCTTCTTATGGCTGAAATGAAGTTGTTGACAGGCGAATCCTACACCACTCGCTCAGAATTCCGAGCAGCATACTCCGCAGCAGAATCCAAACAGAACTCAGCTATCAGTCGCCTAGATTTCATGCTTGCTGGCATGTTTCCAGGGGTTCCTCTTTCCTTTGATGATGCCAAAAAGGGGGAAGAGGAATACCTAAAGACGTTGGAAGGGTCCGCAGCCGAGAAGAAGGACGCAGCTGTGAAGGTGAAGACAAGAAGAAGCGAGAAAGAAAGAAAAGGGAAAATCAGTTGAGGGGGAAGGTTCAAAGGATATGACTTTAATGGTTGCTAGAACCCCTCAACAAGGACTTGTCACAGCTGACATAATCAGCAAACTTCCAGTGACTCTACTGCTCCAACACTCTGTTATGCCCATGTCTGAGAAGAGGAAAATAGTAGAAGCCAGAGATATCGGAGATTGAAAGAAAAATGGATGCCGTGCGGTGGACATACTAAAAACAAGATGCGGAGGCATTCCGGGCGAAGAGACACATGATGCCATTTCAAGCGTCGGAACCGAGCCTAGATCATTGATGAATTCAAGACGTTCGCATCCGAGGATACTTGAAAACATGACTATGGCCCAAGCACAGGACTTGTATTGGGAAAAAGGCCTTAAGTCATGCGAAGAAAGGCGATAAGCGATGACTCAAGCGATCGCTCTCTTGGAAAGAAGAAGGCCCCGATGAATACACACCCAGGGGAAGAAGTAGAAGCGATGGAGGAAGAGGTTTCGGACCTAGACCTCTACCCAAAAACATTGAATACATAGATCCAGGGGAAGAAAGGAGGGATCTATTGGGCTGGGGGTTGTGAAGTAGCCAACTGCAAGTGGCCAAGAACAATCTTGAATATGTAAAGAGAATCGAAGAAGAAAATAGAAGACAAACTCACGGTTGTGGGAAGAGAGACAAGAAAGAAAAAGAAAAGATGAAGGCTTTGCCGAGAAGAGCTTATGAAAAAAGAAAGCGGTGAAGAAGAGAAAAGAGAAAAAGGTCGAGAAGGCAGACGAGTGATGAAGAAAGAAGGAGGCAACAAAGAAGATGAAGTGTTGTTGTCCACCATTCATGTGATTTACTATTGTAAATACATAAGTATGTAAGTCTTACAGTACATTGAATATGAAATCAGTAATTTCTTTTTTTTTTTTTGCGTAGACATAGATGTTTGATCGATACATTTTGTAAATAGTTGTGTAAAGGACAAGAATGTTATGATCAATAAAAAGATTGATTCTACGCATACATTCTCTTCTTCGCACTACTGTATGTATATTTGATGCTTACATTTTTGCATGTATGTTTTAAGTTTTGGCATCATCAAAAAGGGGAAATTGTTGGGAAATTTATTTGTTAGATTTTGATGAATGCCATGTAAAACTTAGACTAGAAAGTTGGAACCCCATTTTCTTTGTAATTTGCATTGTAATGATAGGGATGTCATGCGAGTGAGTCAAGTCGCCTACGCTGGATATGCAAGAAGTCAACGAAGGCTAAAATGAAGACTCGATGTGAAGCGGTGAGTATGGTAAGAAGGAGAAGTCAAGAACTCGGAAGGAGTATCACCGGTGAATCTGGTGTGAGAAGTGTCAGTCAAGTCAACTCAAGAAGCCAAGTCAAGTTGAAGTGACAGATGAGTCTTTCAAAGATTGGAAGCTGACTCGAAGGCACCTGGGGAAGTTAAGGAAGCTATGATCAAGTCAAGACAATGAAAAGAGTCCGTTGCGTAAGTCAAGAAAGTTACTTAAATAAGTAATACTTCCATGCTTTGCAATATTCTAAAGTGCTCAGTCTCATAAGCGTGCAAAATGAATAAACAAATGGGAAGCACTGCACCTGTGTTAGGCTCTGAAAAGCTAAAGGTTCATTTAATACGAGGTAATGTCAATTTCAAGGACTGCAACAAGACAAGCCAACGACCACTAGTGTCTTTTGAAAATCAGCCTATCTCTTCAACGGCGATTTTTGAAAGAGCACTATAAAAAGCGAGAAAATCAATTTGACAAGGGGTTACCTTGTATACGAACCACGGACATTCAAGCTAACATTCGAATTGTAACACGAAAAATATTCTCAAGTTATTCAAGCAAATCCTCAAGCCTAAATTTGAAGGAAATCAATCCAACACCAAGTGTGAAGGAAAGACAACTTCAAACTTTTGAAGAGGAAACTTTTGAAGAATCAAAAGGGGTCTACATTCCAAGGAGGATTGTAGAAAGGTTCAAGGTCGAACCGTCTCCGATTATTGGAGGGCTTCGTGATCAAATCCAAGAAGCTTGAGCAAGTGAGTTTGAAGTAGCAAGCGCAGCCGCCTTGTAAAGAAGGTGAGTCGGACGAGAAGTCACCGTGTGTGACCAAGGCATCTCGGCCCGTCCCAAAGGATCAAGTCGATTGTGTGATCAAGACTTGTATCGGGTATTAACCACTTTGTACTCGATCAATACTTAGTGGATTCCTCCGGGAGTTGGAGAAGAGAGGAGTAGAAGAATTACCCCATCTTGAACCTCTATAAAATTTATTGTGTCATTTATATTTCAGCATTTTATTTCTGCATAATACATTATATCTGCTGATAATTTGCATTCCAATTGATATTTAACAAAGTGCTAAAATCAAGTGTTAAAACAAACTTAAACCAAATTCAAGGGTGTTAAGTCTTCCGATGAAAATCTCATCATCAACGCCAAGTTAAAGTTTAGTCTAAACAATTGAGTTATTCTATCAACGGCTCGATCAGTCGTTGAGTGGCTAACTCTGCTAGTTAACTAACTTAGCTGTCCATCAAGGACTTAGTTGTGAAATTAACTCTGAATAATTTTAAAAGAACTAAATTTCGAAAAGTTGGTAAGGTTTATTCAACCCCCCCTTCTAAACCTTACACTCACACCCCTTGGGACCTACAAGTGGTATCATAGCGGTTGGTTCATTGAGCCTTCCGCACTAGTTATTGAACTAGATCTCCAATCTTTCAAAGAAGTCTTTAACACTTGTTCTTACAAAAGCCATTTTCAAATCAGCAAAGTTAATATCATGGAAGCAAATTTAACACGCATCCTTATGTTCACCATTGAGGAATTTGATGACTGGAAAATACGTATGCAGGCTCATCTATCAGCTCTACATGATGAGATGTGGATAGTGATAGAGGATGGGCCACTGCAAATAATGAAGGTGAACACATCTGCAAGGAGAGTCTGCCGGAAGGCTGAAGAAGAAGAGGAGCTTCTCTCCTAGACCCTGACCTATGGTTGATAAACCAAGAGCTGAGTGGACAAATGATGACAGAAAAAGATACAATCTTGACAATGTGGCTAAGGATATACTTTACAAGACTTTGGACAAAGCCATGTTTAACAAAGTCAAATCTTGCAAGACATCCAAAGAAATCTGGGATAAATTAACCTTAATTTGTGAAAGATCTGAACAAATTAAGGAAAGCAAATTATCTGTTGTTGTTCAAAAATTTGAAAACTTCAAAATGCTTGTAGGTGAAACAATGGACCAGCTGGATGCTAGATTTACTAAAATAACAAACGAGCTCTCAAAGATTTGGAAAGAATACACACGAAGGAGATGTGTATGAAGATACTAAGAGCCTCCCAGCTGAGTGGGAAATGAAGACCATGGCTCTAAGGCACTCGATGGACCTATCAAAAACGTCCAATCATGAACTATTCTCAGACCACAAAGCTTATGAGTTTGAGCTCAGAAGAAAGGATCAAGAGGAGATAAATTTGTTCCTAAATCACCGCTCTCATAGTCGAGAAGGAAGAGAGAGCGAGACCAAAGAAGTCATTGACCGGGAGGAAATTGCCTTGATGGTTAAAAGATTCAACAAGTTCTTCAACAAGAACTACAAAAGAAATAAAGGTGAATCCTCCATAAGGCATTGACTCCCTCTAAGTCAAGGAAGATAGGCCACCAAAGAGAGGCGATCAAAAAGTGAAAACTGTGTTGGAATTGCGGGGCGGCCGGGGACACTTTGCTATTATCGTTCATATCCTGTAGTCAATAAATACGGGAATGAAGAAGAAAAGAAAAGTCTTACGAGAAAGAAGACAAGAAAAGAAAAGAGCAATGTTGGTACATTGAAGGCTTCTTTGAAACAAATTGACTAAGTCGAAAGATCTGGCATTGAGAGTAGTGAAGCTAACTACTCAAGTGATCTTTGAAGAAGAAGCTATGATCATCTAATGGCTAAAGAACAAGATCAACCTGACCAAGAAGATGAGGTACACTCTAACTCATCTCACTCGTTTCTAGTGATAGTGATTGTGACACACACACTTCATCACCCACTCGATCTTTATGATTCATTAGGCAAAATGATGAAAGACTTTGAGCACATTAAATCCTCACACACACTATTAAATGAGGAAAACGCCCTCAAAAGCCAAACCTCACAAAATGACTAAGGAGCTGAGTACTCTAAGTCACATAGCTGATGAGAACAAAGAGTTGAAGGCTGAAAATGCAAAACTAATAGTAGAGATAGCTGCTATAGAGAAGAGGGAAAATGACCTCAAAAATGTGATTGCTTCATTCACAAAGGCATCTAAATCATTGGATGACCTTATTATGAGCCAAAAAGAATGTGGAGACAAGACGGGCATAGGATTCAATTCCTTTGTACACAATCGAACTCAAGTGATCTTGGAAAAAGGATCTTCAAGTAATGAAGCATCTCAAAAATCCAAGACACCAAATGTTGCACACACATTCATTCCAAAGCACAATCACAAACAAACTGGCCTTGGTTATAAAGGAAAAGGAAAACGACCGATTGAGTATCTTTGAAAGGGCAATGAGAAGAAATTCAGCAGAGTTCCTCAGCAAACTCCAAACAGAAAGTACTCTGTGAAGAAGAAACAGAGCTACCAGAATCCCCAAAAGTTCCATCGAAGGAACACAAATGATGGGAATGGTAGAAACTACCTAAGCCAAGCTGACTGTAATAATGTGAAATATCAGCAAAGACCTATGGAATACAAGCCTAAATGGCAAAGGCCTAGAACTCAGTAAAGGTCATTCCAAAGGCCAAAGAGCTATTATCAGCACACATACGCACCCAAGCACTACACTCAGAAATATCACAATTACCCAAAAAAGGCAATTGCTAAAACACACACACAGGCATACAGACAAAAGAGATAGCTGTATGAACCTAAAGCCCCCAAGCAATTTGCCAAAGTGAATTATGATTATGGCATAGATAGATGGCAACCCCTTAGAGTCAAATCATTTGGCTATAGGTTGGTTGGATCATCTTACAGCACTAACCCCTCAGGACCCAGACAAGTATAGGTACCTAAAAACTGATTTCCTTGATTGCAGGTTCAAGGAACAGCCGAGTGCCAAGGAACCTGGTACATGGATAGTGGCTATTCCAGACACATGACAGGAAACAAGAAAAATCTGTCAAGATTAAAGGAAATTAGAGGTGCAAAAGTCATATTTGGAGGAAATGAAGCTCCAGGGGAAATAAGAGGCATTGGATCCATCAAGAAAAATGGATTAGAAATCACAGATGTTGCATATGTTGAAGGCCTAAATTTCAACTTACTAAGCATCAGCCAACTCTGTGACAAGGGCTATAATGTTGGATTCAACATGGGAGTGTGCCAAATCAAAGACACTGAATCAAATGAAATCTTTGTTGCAAGGAGCCGGACAAAAGAACATGTACGTGGTAGATTGGTCGATGACCACACCAAGCACTTGTCATTAGCAAAAAGATCTGTAGAATCAAGTCGGGTCGCCTGAAGAAGTGAGTCACCTGAATTTCAAAACAATTAACAAGCTTGCAAGGAGTAATCTTGTAGAAGGACTCCCAGGACTCGATATACAAGAAAGAAAGTGTTTGTGATGCATGCGGATGGGAAAGCGGATCAAATCATCATTGAAAGAGAAGTCAAGCCCATCTTCAACAAGGATATTGCATCTCGCATATGGATCTATTTGGTCTGTTGAACCAGGCCAAGTATAAGTGGGAAGAAATACACTCTAGTAGTGGTAGATGATTATTCAAGATATACATGGACAATCTTCATGTGTAAAAAGAAGGAAACTTTGCGAAGTTACCACGGTGATGAAAAGAGTTCAAAATGAGAAGAGTCAAACCATTATAAAGATAAGATCGATAGAGGAACTGAGTTTGTCAATGGAATAATAACTTAGTACTTGGTTGCAAATGGTATTACTCATTGATTTTCTAACATTCATAGAAGCTACGGTATTTTCATAAGGCTTAGGGTTCAACTTGGTAGGTTTGAACAATCTCGAATCTTTGCGTAGTTGGGATCGAATAATGTTTTCACATAAACCGTATACTAGAATTATTTAATATTTTTAAAGTAGATAATAGACTCAAAAATAGATATCTTATAAAAGTTTCGGAAGATTCAAAATATTTAGCTATGGATTTTGAATTTGTGGACTGAAATTCTTTGTAACATTAAATCTCGCACAACAATCATATTTAAATAAATATAATACTATATGATTTGAAACTTTAACAACGTATAATATACATATCAGAGTATAACATATCTAAAAATCATAACATTTTGAATTCGTTGACTTTAGCTTTTGAATTTTATAAACTGAAACTTTTATCATAGCTAAAATTGTAATGTCTTCGAAACTAGTTAATATTTAAATAAATATAAGTTGGAATGATCTGATATTTTACAAAATGGTAGTATACATTATCATACATAATATATAAAAAATTCAAATATTGTGAAGGTTTTTATACATGGTTTTTTGAATTTGTAAATCGAAAAGCAGTATATCAAGATTTGAAAAACATGAATGAAAATTCCATATAAAATAAAATACAACTCAAACGTATATGAAATTTCAACAGAACATTATTGCCATATGATAACATAACATAGTAAAAGTTCACAAATTTTGGATATGTATAAGTTGGTTTTTGGATTTTCTAAAACGAAAATAGGGAATAATATAAATTATGGCATCTTATATTGAAAATTCAATAACTACAAAAGTACTAATAGGATTAGTATGAAATTGTAAAAGTACGATAAAAACGTTGTGAAGAATAACATATTAAAATTTCAGAAAATTCAGAACAGTATAGATTCAGTTCGAAATTTAGAAGGAAATTACCTTAAGAATTGATAATGAAATAGGGAAGGCAATTGAGGAATCATGGTGTTAAAGAAAAACTTCTCGTGGTTGTGTGGTAGACGATGGGGCTGTGATGGCGCAGAGAGAAATAGACCTTGAATGTGTTTTTTTTTTAGTCCTCTCTAATGTGGTATAATAAAACCTTAATAACGAAAGACTCCTAATATAATTACCCTAGCTAATTTCCCAAGCACCTTAGGATTCTTCATGGCCCATGTAATTGGATAATAAGTCCAATAATAATAATACACTAATGGGCTATTTAACTAATTAAATACACACCTTTTTTTTTCTCGGGTGTTACAAACTCCCCCTCTTAAAAAAATTTCGTCCTCGAAATTTAGTTAACTTCATTCAAACTCTAATAACGTCCAAGTATCTTGCTATAATCTCATCAACTCATTCACAAGTTGCCTTATCATGGCTCAATTATGTCCTAGTAATTGTTGTTATAAGCATACTCCACTATAGGTAAATATTTGTCTCAATCATCCTTTAAAACCAAAGTACATGCCCTATAGAATTACTTTATTCTTTCAGCTTGTCCATACATCTGTGGATGATATGTTGTAGTAAAACTTAACTTTTTTTCCATGAAATTTTGCGAGCTTCTCCAGATATTTAAATTGAACCTAGTATCCATATTCAATAGTCTCAATATTTCTCTTGTGTACAATTGGTCAAATTGATCTAAACCATGTCATCTGCAAAAAGTATGTAGACTTGGACAATCGTTCAAACATAACCCATATCGTGATTTTACTTAGTTGATCACGACTAACTTAGAACAAAGTCAACATCCATATGCTCTACACTTTCATTCGAGGGTATCAAGTGCCTTCACAAAAATCCAGATAGTCGTTGATGATTGACCATAACTTGTTGGCGTGCCATGCATCTATCCACAATGTTCCAATACTTCCTATCATATTCCTTAAGGGTTGTACCATTTAGTTTTGATTTTGACTCTGTGTTACCAGAGGTCAGTCACCTGAGGCAGCTGACTTCAGAAAAGCCTTCAAGGCTATGTACACTAAAATGGAAGCCATGGAAAGAAGCTTTGCTGCACTCAGCCAACGACTGGACAACTACGATGCAATGATTTCGAAAGCGACATCAGGAAGCGATTCTCTCGGAATTCACGAATGGGCTATGCAAACAAAAGCACTAAGAAGGGAGCAAGTGAACTGCTTCAAATCACTCTTCACAAAACTTGTGATTTGGTGTGGTGAGCAAGCTCAATTCCGAGACGTGACAATATCAATAGGCTGGAAGCAACTCACAAGACTGACATGGAGCTGATGAGACTGCAATACAAACAGGATCTTCAAAACATTCAAAGCACTCTACGAGTCGAGATGATGCAAATGAGCACAGAGATGAAGATTCTAAGATTAGAACATAGAGCAGCTCACTCAGTCACCCATGAAAGGTTGGATAGACTTTTGACTCACTCTCATCAAGTTGGTATTGATGATGCCAAAAAGGGGGAAAATGAAGGTGTAATTAAGAGGAAGAACCTAAGGAGACCCCCAACCCCTTGAAGATTATTTTGGATACATCTCAACCCGGCTCATCAACCAGCTCTCTCCACTCCCAGCTGTCGCAGGATATGTCAGCTGATGCAAAAGATGACTTAGCCTTTCAAAAGACAAGAGATGCAATCGAAGCTGAATTCGCAGAAGTCAATCGCAGACAGCATGGTCACATAGAAGGTTTATAATCTAAGTTCCATGGTCCCCCAACAGGGTTGCTCCCAAGTTTGCCAGTAGTGAAATTTCCAGAAGGACCCGCTCCAGATGCGGATCTGAGCCAAGGTCAGTTGAAGAATTTGAAACGCTCAAATCAGAAGGATTTTTCAAGGGAATGAATCTCGCAAAGGCATGGGATTTGTAATGGAAAATAGGTTTGGATGTTGTTAAGTTAGCCGAGAAGAAGCAGACTCAGTCGAGTAGTCAGCAGACTTCAAGGGCTCCACCTGTTCAGTACATTCCTAGAGGAGGAGCAGACTCAGGAAAAGGAAGGGGAAGGTCTAGTGGAAGAAGCAAAGATACTGCACCAAGTAGACCTAAAGATATTCAGTATGTGAATCCCCAAAATAAAGATTTGTTATAATGGGCTGGACTAGGGGAACTGGAAAAGAGAGACATTGCCAAGCGAAATGAAGAGGCAGCTAAGCGCCAAGAAGAAGAAAATATCAGACAGGAACAAGAATGGGAAGAGAGAAGAATGAGAGACCAAGCTCAGAAGAGAGCTTATGAGAAACAGAGAAGGGAAGAAGATGATAGAAAGAGGAAAAGAGAAGATGAAGAAAGGATGAGGAAAGCTGAAGAAGATGAAGAGAGGAGAAGGAAGCAACAGAGACACTGAAGACTGCTGCAGTCACTTTCTTGTTGTATTTTTACTTAATTGTAAATACATAGAAAAATCTGTAAGTACCTTGTATTTTTTTATTGTACTTTCTGAAGTATTATAAAGTGCAAGAATGATATTCTCAATAAATTAATATATTCACACAATCATTCTTTTTCAAGCACTATTTGCTTTGTTATTTTTTTTAAATTTTGGCATCATCAAAAAAGGAAAAATTATTGGGAAATTTATGTAATAGATTTTGATGATGCTATGTAAAACTTAGATTAGGAAGTTGGCACCCCAATTCTAGTGTAAAATCAATTATGTAATAGATAGGGTTCTATTAGCTGAGTCGAAGCAGCCAAGTTGAAGTTCACGAGAGTTGATTAAAGATCGAAGTGAAGACTTTCTTTGTGTGTCGGTAAATGTAGTGAAGGATCAATCAAGTACCAAAAAGCTATCTCAGTCAGTCGACTGACAGCTAAGTCACTCCCAAATAAGTGGAGAAGACAATCAAAGGGGTTCAACAGCAAAAAGGACTCAAGAAAGCTGAAGATGGTGTTGATAAGCAAAGTCAAATCTTTCTTTGAAAGAGAAAATAATGATGATCAAGCATAAAGTCAAGGTTTGCTAAAAGAGTGCAAATAGCTGGGAACCAATGGGATGCTCCTGCAAACCTACAAAGGTTCAGACATTGTTGTAGAGCATTACTTCAAGGATCAGTCTACATCAAATGTTGCAAGATAAGATAATCCAACGACCATGAAGTGAAGTTTGAAAAGTGGATCTATCTCTTCAACGGATACATTTTTCAAACTGTCACTATAAAAGACTGAGGAATTCATTTGAGAGAATACTTATGCAACTTATGATACCCAAGAGCATTCAAGCAACGAGCAAAATACTCCCCTCAAGCCTAAAACTCGAAGAAAATTGATCCAACACACCCAGTGAAGGAAAGACAACTTCAATTTGTTGAAGAGGAAACATTGTTGAAAAACAAGGGGTCTGTACATCCAAGGTTGAAGGAAGTGCAATAAGGTTCTAGTTCGAATCAAAGGTTTGGACTTGTTGGAGGGTTGCGTGATCAAATCCAAATGTCTGAAGGAGCTGAAGTAGCAGGACAACCGTCTTGTGAAAAGTTGAGTCCCAGAAGCAAAGCCAACTGTGTGATCAAGGCGTAGCTTGGACTGTTGTACTATTGTAACGAAGTCACTATTACCTTAGTGGATTCCTCCAGGAGTTGGGGAAGAGTAGATTAGAGGAATTATCCAATCTTCGAACTACTATAAAAATTGCTCTGAGTCTTTTACATTCAACACATTTATTTCTTGCATATTATATATGATGTCTGTTAAATTTGCTAAGTCTACTGATAATAACTTAACCTAAAAACAAGTGTTGAAAACTGTAATACCCGGTTCTTAACAAACTGGGGATAAAATTAGGGCTCGATTAGACCCGATTTTGGGGGTGATTTTTAAAATTCGATACCCTAATTTTCTAATTTGGGAATAATATTTTCTGATTTTTATTCCAGAAACAAGAAGGAAAAATCATGTAAAAATGACAATAAATCAAACACATGAAAGGGAAGAAAAATCCTTCATATATGGCAATAGATTTCAGCAAAATACTCTTACCTTATATCAATGAAACCTTGACCTATAAATTGAAAGCCTCGTTAGGTTTTTCTTCAGAAAACTCTCATTCAAGAATCCAAAGGAAACGAAGAATCCAATTTCTAGGCTCGCACACCCGCATTTAATTTTTCACGAAGCTTCTACTTTTAAGGTGGAGTTACTGCTTATGTCTATTTTAAATGCCTGCATGATTATTTATGTATGTGCACGTTAAACATGAAAAGCACGAAGGTACTTAATTGTACAAGCATGAGTGTACTTCATTGTACAAGCACGATGATACTTAATTGTACAAGCATGAACGTACTTAACTGTACACCCACAGTTGGCCTACGGGCATTATATGATTAAAGCATGAAAAGCATAGGTGTGTATGCATTAATGATTGTACTGTGTATTTAATATAGACATTGCGTCCCCACTGGGCTGTTGTATGCTCTCCCCATGTTTTTCAACAGATGAATGAAGGAGCCGGAGCATGGCAGAGGGGACGGTGGAAGTCGAATCAAGAATTTAAAGGGCCGCTTTGTTTTGATTTATTTTATGATATTAAAAACTAAGTAGCTTTTATGGATTTTGTTTTTTTTTAAATTTTTGGACACGGTTTCCATGAGTATTCCGCATTTATGATAAGTCGTAGTATTTATTTCCTTAACAAATGCGTTTTCAAGCTTGAGTTTAATTTTTTTAGTGCTTTAATAAATCGCAAATCGTATATTTTTGTTTTTATGAAATTAGGATGTTACATAAGTGGTATCAGAGCGGGTCTATCTTTCCTGTAGACTTGCTAAATTGTTTTAAGAAAAAAAAAATAATAATAAAACCAAAAAAATATAGGTCTTGAATTTTTACAAGGATGACTATTTTCAAGTAAAATGATAACAGTAAAGAAGTCGACTTATCCACCGCCTCATGCCACGCCGACTCTGAAGAGGAAAGGTATTATCATGTACATAGTTAATTTCATGTTCGCTATACTCACACATGCTATGATTATAGTTATATTAACATACGATACGAGATTGTTTTCTTTGAAATGAACAAAACACTAAGTATCCCAAAATCAATAGATGAAGAGATTGATATGGAGAGGTATTTGAACTGTGAATGGGAAGAAAGTGAATGCATATGGGCTTACGTTACAAGGATGCATCGGGAATGTTAGGGATGTTATTGGGGCTCCTAGTGAATTCCAAGCTACTTGGAGGCTGATTGAGTTGCTGACTCCTGAATGGAGACTGGAAGCAGAAAAGTTGTATGCTGATTTGTTGAGGTACGATGAGGCTAAGAGCAAGCTTAAGATCAACTATGGGGCATTTACTGCCATATTATATGGTAAGTTGATAGATTCATTGCTAGATGAAGATAAGGAGGAAGAAGACTCGGAAGAGGAAGAGGATCCTGAAGAGGACGATGAGTACATGGGTGATTAAAGTTATTTTGGCTTAGAATAGATAGCTATGCATGAATAAGATGGACTTTGTCCAATTCTAGTAGATTGTTTATTTCATTTTCCTTTTGTTATTTCAAAGTTGGTTATTAAATTATGAAGATGATGAATAAAAGTAATATATTCTTTAAGGTTTATTTTATGCGAACTATAGTACTTATAATTTCGCTGAAATTCACCCAAAAAAAATCGAAAAAAAAATTTTTCAAAAAAAACAAAAATTTGAAAATTGTATTTGTACCAGTCTGCAGGTTTTTCCCAAAATAAAATTGTATATGTACAAGTGTGCAATTTTTTTTTTTTCAAAAGGGAATGATAAGGACCTATTATTGGACATAGCATGAACTCGTTGATTTGAGACTAATTGCTCCTTCTTCCTAAGTTATAAACTTTTATGGAATTTAAGCGATATTTTATTTCATTGATTATAGAATGACACCACCTAGGAGAGATCTCCCAACATAAGGCAACTTGGAGAATCTTGTGGCCAACTTGACCACAATCGTGCAAGGGCTAGTTCAGCAAAACATGTCCAACACCCAGAATGGCCAGAATCACCCAACAGTAATCGACAATACTTCGCAAGTTGTGGAACAATTCGGCGTTATAGGCCGCCCACCCTCACTAGGCGGGAGGACCCCTTTGTGGTAGAAGAATGGATTGGAGAACTGTAAGGCATATTTGAATTGATTGAATGCACAGATGCTCACCGAGTCTCCTGCGCCATTTTCCAACTCAAACAAGATGCTAGGCATTGGTGGGATTCTCATCGTCGCACCATAACTAACGGGCAGAGAGAGGCAATGACATGGGATGAATTCAAGAATCTCGTGATCCAATATTTCTTTCCACAGACATATAGGGACAAGAAAGAGAGGGAATTTCTGGATCTGATGCAAGGAAGCATGTCAGTGCTCGACTACGAGCGTAAGTTCAATCAATTATCCCGCTATGCCACACATTTGGTTGACACGGATCGGAAAAAAGAAAAGAGGTTCGTGGCAGGCCTACGCCTAGAACTAAGTGGCGTGATAAGTGTTTTGAGAGATGTGAGTTATGCTTAGGAAGTAGGCCGGGCTCGAACAGTATCTGTGAATATGAATTTGAATGGGAACCTCCGTAAGGCAACTGAGGCACCTAAGAGGAAATGGGAAGGCCCTAGCCGGACTAGCGGTGGGAGTCAGAGTAAACAGGCTAAGAAATGAGGGAACCCTGCGCCCCAACCACCGAAGGAGAAACCACAATGCTCTGTTTGTGGCAGAAATCACGCTGGGGAGTGTTTGTTTGGAAAGAATGCTTGTTTTTGGTGCAAGAAGGAAGGGGCACGAGCTTGGGAATGCCCTAAGAATGAAGGAGTATAGACGGGCATGGGTCGAAGACAGACAGGAGGGAAGGCTAGGATGTATGCCATGAAACATCAAGAGGCAGAGGATGAACCAGGTACAATGTTCGGTATGCTAACCGTTTCTACTATACCTGTTTTTGCGCTTTTCAATACTGGTGCCACACATTCTTTTATACCTGCAATATTCTATGCCTTAATCGGACGTAAGAAAGAAATAGTAGACGAATCACTTGAGGTTAGCATGCCATCAGGAAAATCAATACTTACTGACTTAAGGGTTAAGGGCATAAATGTCAACATAGGTGGAAAGGACTTTAAAGTGGATATGTATATAATTGACATGAAGGATTTTGATGTAATTTTGGGTATGGACTGGCTTAGCAAGTATCAAGCAAGCATCAAGTGCTTAGAGAGGGAGATAGCTTTAAAGTTGCCTGGAGACGAGGAAATAAAGTTCTACGACACTAAGACAAGAACGGTGCCTCGTGTTATATCAGCAATGGAGACGCTGAAAGCACTAAAGAAAGGAAATTACCAGGGGTATTTGGTAAACATAGTAGGCTCACCATTAAAGCTAACCCCCACTGATGTACCGATCGTCGGAGAATTCTTAGATGTGTTTCCAGAAAATTTGCCGGGAATTCCACCGGATCGGCAAGTGGAGTTCACAATAGATTTGGTACCTGGGGTAGCGCTGGTATCCAAGACACCCTACCGAATGGCACCCAAGGAACTACAAGAATTGAAGGTGCAGATCGAGGAGTTACTCGAGTTAGGGTTCATCCGACCAAGCGTGTCTCCATGGGGGGCACCAGTTCTATTTGTAAAGAAAAAAGATGGGACACTAAGAATGTGCATCGATTATCAAGAGCTGAACTGCCTGACAGTGAAAAACAAGTATCCACTACCAAGGGTCGAGGAGCTTTTCGATCAACTAAGAGGCGCAAGCACATTTTCTAATATCGACTTAAGGTTCGGGTATCACCAACTGAGGATTAAGGATAGTGATATCCCAAAGACAGCATTTAGGATGCGTTATGGACACTACGAGTTTGTTGTGATGCTGTTTGGTTTGTGCAATGCCCCAGCGGTGTTTATGGACTTGATGAATAGGGTTTTCCATCCCTTTTTGGACAAATTCGTCATAGTCTTCATCGATGATATATTGGTATATTCAAAGAGTAAGGAACTACACGAAGAACACTTGAGGATAGTTTTAGAGACGCTTCGCAAGGAGAAGTTGTATGCGAAGTTCAAGAAATGTGAATTCTGGTTGGATAGAGTCGTGTTTCTTGGGCATGTGGTGACTACTCAGGGATCGAGGTTGATCCGATCAAGGTTGAGGCAGTCAACGAGTGGAAAGCCCTGACAAATACGAACGAAGTACGCAGTTTTCTAGGGTTGGCGGGCTATTATCGGAGATTCATCGAAGGTTTTTCAAAATTAGCCGCACCTATGACACGTTTAACCAGAAAAGGGGAGAAGTTTGAATGGACCAAGAAGTGCGAGGAAAGCTTCCAAGAGTTAAAGCGAAGACTGACCTCCGCACCGGTATTAACAATTCCTGACCCGACAAAAGAAGTTGTTATTTTTAGTGATGCGTCGAAACAAGGACTGGGATGTGTTTTGATGCAACATGACAAGGTGGTTGCTTATGCCTCAAGGCAACTCAAGCCGTATGAGTTGAATTATCCCACACACGATTTGGAGTTAGCTGCGGTAGTTCATGCATTGAAAATATGGCGCCACTATTTGTATGGGGGAAAGTGTGAGATATACACGGACTATGAGACAAAGGAGATGGCTAGAGTTAGTCAAGGACTACGATTTACCATACACTACCATCTGAGTAAGGGTAATGTGGTCACTGATGCGCTAAGCTACAAAACCCGAGGTGAGATATCAAGTCTGATAAAAACACAAAATAATTGGTGGATGAATTTGCTAGAATGAGAATCGATGTGGTAGTACCACCAAAGAGTACTGAAGCTATTCTAGCAATGTTGGTGGTACACCCAACACTACGAGACAGGGTCAAGGAGACCCAACATCGGGATAAATTTCTGAGTAAGATGAGAGAGCGAGCTCGAGTTGGGGACATTAAAGGTTTCGTTTTGGCAAATGATGGCGTCCTGACTTATGAAGGGAGGTTATGTATTCCTAAGGATGAGAGCCTTAGGAGAGAAATTCTAGAAGAAGCTCATTGTACGCCATATGCGGCACACCCTGGGAGCACAAAGATGTATAGGGACCTGAGGGAAGTATTTTGGTGGAGAAGCATGAAAAGGGACATTGGACTATTCGTAGAAAGGTGTTTGGCATGCTAGCAAGTGAAAGTCAAACACTAGAGACTGTCTGGATTACTCAAACCCCTAGAAATCCCAGAATGGAAATCGGAGCACATAACGATGGACTTCGCTGTTGGACTGTCGCGCTCAGCCAAGGGAAATAGTGCAAAATGGGTAGTCGTGGACATACTAACCAAATCAGCGCATTGTTTACCAGTCAAGATGACCTTTACAATGGATCAGTATGCGAAGATCTACATCAAGGAAAGAGTGCGATTGCATGGGGTCCTAGTGTCAATTGTGTCAAGACAGAGACACACGATTCACCTCAAAGTTCTGGAAAAGTCTCCAAAATTCTTTAGGCACGAAATTGAGTTTTAGTACGGCTTACCATCCGCAGTCAGATGGACAATAAGAAAGGACAATACAAACATTAGAGGATATGCTAAGGGCATGCGTTCTGGATATGGGGGATAGTTGGGAGATGATCCTCCCTTTAATTGAGTTTGCCTACAACAATAGTTATCAATCAGCAATCGGAATGGCACCATACGAGACCTTGTATGGCAAAAAGTGTAGATCGCCATTGTATTAGAGCGAAGTGGGAGAAAAGAAGATTTTGGGACCGAAATTAGTGGAACAAACGGTACAGATAATAGGGAAGATCCGAGACAGAATCAAAATATCCCAAGATAGGCGAAAATCGTGCAATCGGACGGAGGAAAGATTTGCAATTCGATGTAGGAGAGAATGTATTTTTGAAAGTAGCACCCATGAAGGTGTTATCCGTTTTGGTGAAAAGAGGAAGCTAAAGCAAGGTTTATAGGGCCATTTGAAATTCTTGAGAGAATTGGAGATTTAGCTTATCGACTAGCCCTGCTGCCAAAATTGTCTTATGTTCATAGCGTGTTTCACATGTCAATGTTGAGGAAATATCTGCACGACCCTAGTCACATGGTTAACTATACAACTCTAGATATAAACAAGGATCTGACCTATGAAGAAGTACCGGGCGATATTAGAGAGAAAGATACACAAGCTAAGGAACAAGGATGTGGCATTAATTAAAATACAATGGAAAGGGCATGGGAGCAATGAGGCAACTTGAGAGCGTGAAGAAGAAGTTCGAGCTAAGTACCTAGACTTTCTGAGTTGAGGTAAGAATCGAATTTCGAGGACAAAATTATTTTAAGAGTGGTAGGATGTAATACCCAGTTCTTAACAAATTGGGGATAAAATTAGGGCAAAGTTAGGGCTCGACTAGAACCGATTTTGGGGGTGATTTTTAAAATTTGAAACCCTAATTTTCTAATTTGGGAATAATATTTTTTGATTTTTATTCCAGAAACAAGAAGGAAAAATAATGTAAAAATGGCAGTAAATCAAACACATGAAAGGGAAGAAAAATCCTTCATATATGGCAATCCTCCATATATGGCAATAGATTTCAGCAAAATACTCTTACCTTATATCAATGAAACCCTTGGCCTATAAATTGAAAGCCTCATTAGGTTTTTTTTCACAAAACTCTCATTCAAGAATCCAAAGGAAACGAAAAATCCGATTTCTAGGCTCGCACATCCGTATTTAAATTTTCACGAAGCTTCTACTTTTAAGGTGGGGTTACTGCTTATGTTTATTTTAAATGTCTGTATGATTATTTATGTATGTACACGTTAAACATGAAAAGCACGAAGGTACTTAATTGTACAAGCATGAATGTACTTCATTGTACAAGCATGAACGTACTTAATTGTACACCCACAGTTGGCCTACATGCATTATATGATTAAAGCATGATAAACATAGGTGTGTATGCATTTATGATTATATTGTGTATTTAATTTAGACATTGCGTCCTCACTGGGCTGTTGTATGCTCACCCCATGTTTTTCAACAGATGAATGAAGGAGCCGGAGCGTGGAAGAGGGGACGGTGGAAGTCGAATCAAGAATTTAAAGGGCCCATTTATTTTGATTTATTTTATGATATTAAAAACTAAGTAGTTTTTATGGATTTTTGTTTTTTTTTAAATTTTTGGACACGGTTTCCATGAGTATTCCACATTTATGACAAGTGCTAGTATTTATTTCTTGTGTAGTAGATGAAATGAGACTAGTAGAAGCTTTAAAGTGGAATTTTTGCTCACCCACAAAAATCACTTAAGGTCAGCCCCTATTTCTCAAAAATAAAAAAGGGGTGTTAAAATTTGAAGAAAATAGGGAGAAGGAGAGAAAAGGGCACTAGTCTCCAAAATCTTACCTTATAGTCCAATTCTCCAACACTTTCTCTTCAAGGTCTTGTAAGGTGACCACAATGCTTGCATGTCCTTATGTAGTCTTCTATGTGTACCTCCAAAAGTCAAAATTGAACTTAAGTTAAGAAGAGAAGGTGATGAGTTATAGGATATCAAGTTGAATTGAAGAATATAATTTCTTACCTTTGTGAGAGGAGGGTTAGAATTTTATGAAGAAGTAGGGAAATTCTTGTGTTTTTGTTAAGTGTTTGAGAAAGAGGAAGTGTTTGATGATATGAAGATGGTGTTCTTGAAGATAAGAAGGAATGTTTGAAGATGTGAAAGATGTGTTCTTGAAGATTTGAAGATATGAAGGAATTGTTCTTGAAGATTTGAATATGTGAAAGATGTGTTCTTGAAGATTTGAAGATATGAAGGAATTGTTCTTGAAGATTTAAAGATGTGAAGGAATTGTAGAGAGAAGGAGGAGGATTAGCTTGAAGATTAAAATGTGTTGGTGAAAATGAACAAAATTTTGTTCATTCTTGGCCATATGGCCGTCCACCATGGTGAGAGGGAGAGGAGAGGATTATTTTTTTTAAATTTTCATGTCTTGAATTATGTCTCTTGCATGGAGACAAAAGGAGGGTCAAATGTATGGGCAAAGGTTGGGTAAGGAAAGAATGTTGGGTGAGTGGGAATAAGTTGGGGAAATTAATATTAAAGAGTGTATAAGATAATGTGTATAATGTTTGAATTAATGGTGTAATTATACACAAGATGAAAAACATAAGGTGTATATGTACAGAGTTGGAATATATTTCTATACCAAAATGATCATCATTGCCGTCCACTTAAGGGGTACTTATGGTATTTCCATATTTTTTTTGTCCCAAATTTGATGATAATAGATGAATAATATCAATTTCCAAAATAATTAGTGATTTCTTTGATCACTTACAAGTCTCATGATCACTTATTCTAAATCAAATTCTTAATTCTATAAGGTATAAGTCTCTAAAATAAATAGTCTCTTAAAATTCTAAGGTGACTAATAAATACACAAATAGTAATAATGATCAATCAAGTGATCATTAATGTGAAATAGAATTATTAAATGATTATGATCACAAGTAATAAATAAAAATGAAATTAAATGCAGAAATATATTTATTATTAATATTTACCCGTCAAAGTGACGCGGTAAAATAGTCGATAAAATACATAGACGATAAAAAGATCAATTACACGCTCGGAAAAATCGAGATGCCCCGCCCCGATATATATAATATATATATAACATATGAGTATATAAACGTCAACTATAAGAAATTATGGAGAGAGATTTGTGGGTATATTTTATAGGGAGTATGTTACTATATTAATCTTTTTTTTTTTTAAATGTCTTTCCAACTTTCATGTCTTTGTTTTTCTAATTGATTTAATCAAAATCTTTTACCTTTTCTTATTCCAAAGTTCCAGCCGTCTTCTTTAATTAATTGATCTAATCAAAACTTTTTCTTATTCATATTCCAAAAATTCAATCGTCCACTGATTTCACATGGACGCTTAAATAATGGATAAAGTATTCTATTTTCTCTACTCTTCTTCTAACCTTCTTGCACATACTGACAAATATTAATGAAGCCAATCAACTCAACTTGAAAATTTGAGTAAACAAACAATAATATTTTTCTTGGGTAAGGTTTAATCTTTTATTTTATTTTGTTGTGCACATGCAAATATTAATGTAACGACGAAGAGCCCTGAAGTTCAATAGGAATATTGCATCAAATCATTCTACTATTTTTTAAGCTACGTTTCAAGGTGGGGTTTGTTTTCTAAACTTTTATTGTCCTTATTAAATACTTAGTTATTTTGCATGATATGTATTACAGTTTCTTTAGACACCCATGTGCCAGGGACTCAAGAGGTCTGGGGTCGATGTATCCCTCAGGTGGAACCCCTACAGTGCGATCTATGTCTATGGTTTTTCAAAGAATCTATGTTATGTTCTATTGGATTGTATTTCCATGTTAATGTGAAATCTCTGTGCATTTAGCTTGGACAAATTTAACTCTACTGAGCTGTGTCGCTCACCCCAATTATAATCCAACTTTTCAGGTAAAGGAGTCGCCGATGGTTATTAGCGGCGGATAATGGATGGCCTATGAAACTAGTGTAGTAATGCCTTTATTTTTAAAGTTGTTTTTATTATATAGGAATTATGATTTTTTTAAGTATTTATTTACGATGTTAGACTTAGGATGGATAATTGTTGACCTGTGAAAGTAATGAGTAATATCTATATTCTTAATGTTTTCCAGTTGAATAGTAAATTGTTAAACAATATACACACTAATTTCTAGTATGTACAAAATTATTTTGGTTTCTATAATAATTTTTAATATTATTAGGCAAAATAAATTGTCATTTGTAAACTTAAAGTCCCAAATAATGCATCAATGTTCTTTTCTTTCCCACCATCCACGTATACTGTAACGCCCGAAATTTTGAACTATAAAATACACATATATATCCATTTTGTCGAATATTTTTTTTTAAACATAAGAAAGACAACCCGCTATAGCGAGCTATTTAATTTTCAAAAGAACAATATTTACAGCGGAAGCAATCACATAAAATAATTTGAATAAAATTTGATACCTACATACAATTATAACAAGCCATTTGACAGTGAAAGACTTTGTAAAATAGCATACGTACATTTATTTCATAGGAGAAAACCGGCCAGTAAATAAATTTCATTCTAATTCAATAGCAACAACAAAAGCAAATTATAAAGTATAGAAATTTAAATACTCCATTCTTTTCTAACAAATTCATACATTTATCAATTTATAGATTATAGAAAAATCTCTTTAAGTCTATCTACATAAATAAAACTTAGAAAATCATAGTAATTCGATATTTATTGTCCCAAATCGAAAAATCCTAGAAGTTAGAAATTTTTCTCAATACCAATCAATTATTCACACTAAGTATAATAGCATAATTAAATACTTCGATAATATATGCACATTATTTTACATTTTAAGTAAAATTATTCTTTTAAAAAAAAAGGATTTTGAGAAATGCAAAAATAATGTGATAGTTATTTATTTTAAATAATAATATTTAAATCGGTAAAATAGCTTCATATAAATATTCATGTAAATACATAGATACACAATATAGAAATACAAACATAGTTGTATACTTAATATTAATTTAAAATGCTAGAAGATAAAAAAAGAGATTTATTATATAGTAAAAGATTAATGATAAAAGTGAAATTATCCCTATTTTGCGGATGTGATCTTCTATTCCACAATGATGTTTTATCTCTTATTCCACTACACGAATGATTGACACATGTATAGAAGTTACCATATTAATTTAATATAAAATATAAATCAAGTCTAAATTAAATTAAGTCTAAATTGTAGATTTTTAATATGATAATTTATATATATATGTGACAATTAGAATATGCGATGAAATATTTTTCAAAAAAAAAAGAATATGAGATGAAATACTATTCTAAAATAAAAGATCTGAATAGCCTATTTTGTGCCCTGGCCCGCCGCCCCGGGCGAGCCTGGTTGTCTGATTTTCAGCAATTCCTAATAAAGCCCTCGACTCCACAACCCTACTCATTGACTCTCCAACCGTGGTGCCACAATCTCAAAAGATCCACTGAAAAATGAGGAGACCGAAAACGAAGAAATTCAAGATACAGAATCGGCTTTCGGAGGTGAAAGAAATCGAGCTCCTTGAATCATGGATAGCTTCGGCCAAACCTGACTCCGGTTCCAACCCGCTTTCCTTGACTCCGCCGAAAAAATCCCCAATCGGCATACTGCCAGACGGCTCATATTCGCCATACTCCGGCGCCGAGAAATTCAGCCAATTGCCTCTGTCGAAGAAAACCAAAGATGGGTTGGCCGGAGCTAGTTATTCAAAAATGACCGATATTCAGAGGGCTTCGCTCCCCCATTCGCTCTGCGGCCGTGATATCCTAGGTGCAGCCAAAACTGGGTCCGGCAAGACTATGGCTTTTGTTATCCCCGTGAGTGAACATCATTGATGTTGATTTTGTTGACTTTTCTTTGATTGATTTTGGAATGATAGATTATATTTTCTACTGTACGTTCTTTGTTTTTTCAATAAAATCTATAGGATAAAGTGAAGGATGGGTTTTCAACTTGGCACTTTATATTCCGGTGGGTAGAGAAGTATAAATGTTACTGAAATATGGGTACATATTAGAAGCATGGGAAATGAATATAAAACCTGAAAGGAATCATATCCCAATGCTTCTGGGGTCAGGGCGCCAGTGTGAAGATTAATTTTGAACGAAGCAATCTTATAGTTCAGTTCCTAGTTCAAGTTATAATCCAGCTAGTATAGCAACAATACTTGATTTCACCAAGTAAAATACATATATTTTAGACTTAATAAATTATAAATCTGATTTTACTTCCCCGAGAATCTGTTTTCTTAGCAATTGTAACTTACGTTTTTTGGGGTGGTTGAGATGGAATATTCAGTAGATTTATCTCAGAAGCCATATAATATATGAAGTGTCGAATAGATCTTTTTTTCTTTGGTTCCTGTGGTAGAAATATTGTGCAAAAATGTTGTTGACTATCTATCATGTTCGAGGAATAATGCTGATAAGAGCATCGTAAAAATAATTATTTAACTACATGTAATTTTTTCTTTGAGGCTCTAGACTTTTTCCAGTGGATAAAAGTGGTGTTACTGATATGATGACCTATATGTGGTGGATGTGAGTAATTAATTGAGATCCAAGCAATAATTATGCAAAATTGAATGCTTTACAGTACTGTTTTGTGAATATGAAATTTCGCCTCATTTTTTCTTGTGCTTTTCTTCGATATTGTTAATAAAGAATGCTGATTAGCTTCCATTAATGTATCATTCTAGCTCTATAGAGAGTGTGAATTTGTTGATCAGTTTGCGTGTTTCTTATTCAGGTCTTGGAGAAGCTATACCGAGCTAGGTGGGGCCCGGAGGATGGCGTTGGATGCATCATCATGTCTCCCACAAGGGAATTAGCTGGTCAGCTTTTTGAAGTATTAAAATCTGCTGGAAAGTACCATGGTTTTAGTGCTGGGCTTTTAATTGGTGGTCGCAAAGATGTCGACACAGAGAAAGAGCGTGTAAATGAGTTGAACATTTTGGTCTGTACTCCAGGCCGGCTTCTTCAGCACATGGATGAAACCCCAAATTTCGAGTGTTCACAACTTCAGGTCTTCCTTTCATGGATTTGCTTCACTATTCCTCTATGTCATCTTTTTTCAAATGCAGTTTGGTGACTAAGGGAATGATTTCTTTGAATATTTTCTGACATATTTTGAATTCAGCGTCCGGCTAGTAAGTAACTATCGCTGGGTAGATGTTGAAGTAATGCAAAGAAAATAGTTCGTCTTGATTAGTTATCTGTTATATGGTGTCTTGCTTATCCCATTAGTTGTCGTTCTCGGTTATGTTTTTCTGTTGCATGCTTGTCATTTCCATTTTTATTTTTCTTCTCACGGTTATGCTTAGCATTCTTTTATGTAGTGAATGGTTTATATCTGTTCACGCTTTTTTTTTACACCCTTTCTATTCTAGCAAGGAGTGTACGGAAAATGATAAGGCCAACGAGATTTATAGAATCTTGTTCAAGTGAAAGCCCGGTATCACAATGCTCTTATGCAATGCCAGAATAATTGCTGAGTTGGGTGTAAATTTCTGGCCAGGGAACAGGTGTTAGTTCTTGACGAGGCAGACCGAATTCTTGATGTGGGATTTAAGAAAGAGTTGAATGCAATAATATCTCAATTACCAAAACATAGACAAACTTTATTATTTTCAGCAACCCAGACGAAGTCTGTTCAAGATCTTGCGAGGCTCAGTCTGAAAGATCCAGAGTACATTAGTGTGCACGAAGAGTCTGAAACTGCCACTCCAAGTCGTTTACAGCAGACAGCAATGGTCATTCCTCTTGACCAAAAACTAGACATGTTATGGAGCTTTTTAAAGGCACATCTTAATTCAAGGGTACTCGTGTTTCTTTCAAGTTGCAAGCAGGTAATACTCCTTTCAACTTCTCCTATAATTTGGCTGGAGATGTCTCATCTAAATTTCCAACATTTAGACGTTAACTTTATCTTGCCTGTGTTTATGTTAAGTTTATGTGAACTAACCTGAGGTTGCTCATCAAAGGTTAATTATTTTCATTGCTGGAGGAGATTTCATTAGTTTCTTCACTTTCAATAAATAGTGGTTCCTTGTTATGTCCATGGTTGAGATAAGGGTATGTTCTATTGTTTAAAGTGTCGTCTCCGTGAGATATTTCATCTATAATTTGGTTGGAGATGTCTCATCTAAATTTCCAACATTTAGACGTTTAAGTTTTAACATCATCTTGACTGTGTTTATGTTAAGTTTCTGTTAACCTACCTGAGGTAGCTCATCAAAGGTTAATTTTTTTCATTGCTGGAGGAGGTTACATTAGTTTCTTCACTTTCTCTTATAAAAAAAAAATTAGTTTCTTCACTTTCTATATATAGTGGTTCCTTGTTATGTTGATGGTTGATATAAAGGTATGTTTTATTGTTTAAAGTGTCGTTGTCGTGAGGTATTTCATCTATAATTTGGTTGGAGATGTGTCATCTAAATTTCCAACTTTTAGACATTTAAGTTTTAACTTCATCTTGACTGTGTTTATGTTAAGTTTCTGTGAACCAACCTGAGGTAGCTCATCAAAGCTTAATTATTTTCATTGCTGGAGGATGTTTCACTAGTTTCTTCACTTTCCATGAAATAGTGGTTCCTTGTTAGGTCCATGGTTGAGATAAGGGTATGTTCTATTGTTTAAAGTGTCATGGTAAAATGTTATTTAAAAGCCTTTGCTCTTAAGGTTTTTGCATATATTTTGGGTGCCAGAAATTTATGATTTAGGATGTTGTGGATACTTGAGGAACTGTTGGCTTCCTTTTGCATTCTTCTGTGTTGTGAGAATGCCCTACCTTTGGGATTTATTTTCACTCATGACATTTTTTATTAGTTTTCTTCTGGTCCTTCTATTCTTTTTCAAACCATTTCACTTTTCTTTTTTCTTGTACATCTGTTCTTGATATATTTGCTTATCTCGAACTTGGTGTCACACCACAGGTGAAATTTGTCTATGAAGCATTTAAGAAACTACGTCCTGGTATCCCATTGAAATGTCTCCATGGAAGGATGAAGCAGGACAGACGTATGGGAATATATGCGCAGTTTTGTGAGAAACGCTCTGTTCTGTTCTCCACTGATGTTGCATCAAGAGGACTTGATTTCAACAAGGCCGTTGATTGGGTTGTCCAGGTTGGTTTCTAGTTTAAGCCTAGAATTGAATCCTCTATTTTGGTCTGCGATTTATAAAATTTAAGAAATGTTGATCCATAAAAGCATGTTAAGAAAACTCAATTTGATTCTTGTGCCTTCTAGGTAGATTGCCCAGAAGACGTTGCCTCTTACATACACAGAGTTGGGCGCACTGCTCGTTACCTTTCTGGTGGGAGATCCATTTTATTCCTTACACCCTCTGAGACAAAGATGCTTGACAAATTACAAGAAAAAAAGATTCCAATTAGATATATTAAGGTCTGATCACGTGTTTTCAAATTGGTTATGCTAGTTTCCAATTATGCGTTTTGTATTGATAAAGCAATTTATTGGTCTTAAAAAATGTTCTGCTAAATTATTGCACATTTTATTTTTATACACTTTTCTTTTGAATTTTTTGTTTAGTAGTATGTTAATGTAGGTTCTTCTATTGATTTCATACAGGCGAACACAAAACGACTGCAACCTGTTTCTGGGTTGCTGGCAGCTTTGTTAGTCAAGTACCCGAATCTTCAGCAGCTGGCTCAGAGAGCCTTTATCACTTATTTGAGGTCCATCCATAAACAACGTGACAAGGAGGTTTTTGAAGTCACTAAACTTCCCATTGATGAATTTTCTGCGTCATTAGGTCTTCCCATGACCCCCAAGGTCCGCTTTCTGAAACAAAAAGTCAAGGGCAAGAAAATGTCCGAAGAATTGACCCTTGTTCCAGATAGCACAGTTGATGAGAATCCATCTGAACTTCTGCAAGGAAGTTTGGGCACTGGCAGGCCCATGGACGAAGAACTGCAATTGGAGGAGGGCTTTCTTCTGGAAAAGGATATCCAGCATGTTGGGGAAGAAAGCACAATTAATATTGGAGATGCTCTGTATGTTATTTATTTCTTGTTTGACATTTTCGTTTGTGAAATTTGATTGAAAGGCCTAACTGCCAGCAATATCTTTGTAAGTGGTAAAAGACAAAGTAGAGTTTGCAGAAGAAAAAGGTCTAGTGCTTATAATAAAAAATATCTTGTCTGATGACTCATGCTGATTCAGTGTGTTCACAATTTAGGCTCGAATGATAGTACTTAGTGCATTTTGTTACGTGGGACATAGTTACTCTTTAAGCTCCTAATATCTTTTTGATATATTTACAACCATTGCAGTATTTGCTGATTGTCTAGATTGATGATGTGTTGATACATAGTAATTTAGGTTTGGCTTTTCTCTCTGTTTGTTTGGTGTAGGCCTGCCACTAGGGTTTTAAAGAAGAAGAAGTTGAAGATCAATGTGCATAGACCCGTGGGTACAAGGGTTGTATTTGATGATGAAGGCAACACCTTACCCCCTCTTGCAAAACTAGCAGACCCGAAGATGAAAGCTAATTCTGTCATGCTGGACAAGGACAAAGGTAGTTTTAATTTTTTTTTATATATATCAACTCTGCCCTGCAGTATGCTAGTGTAAAGACTTTGCAGTTCTCTATGATTCCCTGTCTAGTTACTAGTAACTTGACAATTACAGATAGCTCTGTGCATTTGAGTGCTATATATCCAACCTAGTTTTTATGTGACTGCTTAATTGAATTATTGAAAAATCAAAAGATTGTGCAAGATCTTCAAAGAAAGGTTTCTTTAAATTTTCTCAATTTTTATTATGTCCTCGTCATTCTGCAACAGCTTTTGAATGGCTATGGAAATTCCACATGTGGAATCTATACCTCAGCAGACCTGAACTATCCATGGATTCGTACTTTGTTGCCTAAGTTTTTGTGCTTCCCATTTTGCAGTAAACCAACGGTATGCCGAATTGAGGGAAGAAATGAAAGTGGTGGACAAGGTAGATAAAGCCTTGGACCACCAACGTCGCAAGGAAAAGCGTATCAAACAAAAGATGAAGTTGAAGAGAGGTAGAGACGAGGAGGATGGTGAGAGAATGAGTGAAGATGACATCTCTGAGACAGATATGGAGGTAACTACTGGCAGAATTGGCAAAAAGGCGAAGGTCTACTTTGACAGTGACAGCGATGGTGATGAGAGGAGGAAAGACGAGGATAGTATCGGTATGGGTTCTCGAGATGTTACTCTGGCAGAGCAAGAGGAACTCGCCCTTAAACTTTTGAGTTCAATGCATTCATAGAACGTTACAAAATTTTCAGCCATTGTGATCTCTGGTGCTCCCCGTCTGAAATTTTGCACCAAAAAAGTACTGCTTGTTTGGTTTCCTGAGGAATGAAGCTAGTTCTATATTTCCATATCACTGTAATTTTGTGGTGAGGACAACAAATTTTGCAGTTCATAGTTTCTTCTAGAAATATGGTTATATATTAACACCACACAGTATATTTACCTTGAAAACTTTAACCTTTTGACATTTGGGATTACATTTTACCTTACAAATATTAGCTATATAGTATCCTTCGGGATTGCAATCGAGTATCCCGCGGGATTGCAATCGATGGCTACGGAGTTTCCCAATATTTTAAAGAAGGCATCAAAAGACTCCAAATTTGCTAACTTCTTCGCCTTCATGCAAAAACTAAATGAGCTGAATCATCCAACTAACAACTATACCTTTTGATCACCTACATAATACAATCAAAAAATTATAACTCAAAAGCAGAAAGTAATTCAAATTTTAAAGACATGCATAATAAAATACTCGAAATAAATCTATCTAACAATTTTAAGTATTCAACAATACTAAGAGGCAATATTGTCCAAAACATAATCCTAGAAAGCATTCCGCCCACTCATTACGCACTTCATCGATTTCTTCGGCGGAGTACTCACCATTTGATTGCTATTAACAAAATACATGGATATTGCCAATAAAAACCAAGTGATAGATTATCTTAAGCTATTTGAAACTTGCAATACAAAAGTGAGGTTTTTATTACCAATGGTCGTAGCGAAGACTTGTCAATGGTTGCAATTTTCTAAAATATTATGTCTTTCATGAACCACATGACGTAAAAGCCACATTGCTTCTCATCCGGTTGTCGAGGTGCCTATGTTAAAAAATATTTGATAATTACTGATCCAAATACAAGCAATACAATGCTACCTTAAGGAGTATTTATAATTTTAAAAGATAACTGGATATTTTTGAAATTAGGCTAAAATCAAGAGGTAATATTTGTAATTTAACCACTACATTAGTATATACAACACTATTCACAACCAAAAACAAAGTTATGTGGTGCATTGCTTAGTAAATTAAAAGTTTCTGCGGATCAAAGACCAAATCTACTTTATTACCAAGGATAAGATATTGTCATGTAGATCATTTGCTCCATCATCCTCATTTGTGTCATTCTGAAGAATATTTATCAACACCACCGTAAGTCAACCTAGCTATAACAATGACACCACTATTTTTCCAATAATATAATAAGACAAATAAATAGGGTCAATGACTATCTCTCAAGTAACATTTACAATATTGAACGGACAAGAGAAAAACTGGTGCATGTAGGAAACTGTAGGTGTCTGCATGAAATTCTTTCATATCAACAAAAATAAAATCTGAAATGGATCGATAAAAGTAGCGAATGTGTTGAAAATACAGTGAGGAAAAACTATAAGAAATACTTATGGTTTGAACAAGCTAGACTTCAATTTCAACACATAAGCTCGCACTACAACAAACTAGGTACAATTCTATATATTCCCCAAAAACAACTGAGATTGTCAGATATATGGTTACATCACATGCATCAAATCATATAAAATGATAATGGTTTATGGACCATTCGATTGTGACTAATTTTGTAAATATAAGCAGCCTTCTACAAAAGGGCTCAAATAATATATAATTTGCAGTTACCTGCATTAGTTTTATTCATCGCCCTCTTGACATGCTCGTCGGCTTCAATAATTATGTTACCAAATATAAAACATGATTTTTATTTAATATAATATATATATATATATAGAAAAATAAGAAAATCACTTATAAATAGTATCTCAAAATGTTTTCCGTCTAAACCACCCTCTAATAACACTAAAAATATAAATGTGATATGTAATGTCAAATTTGGTAATTAGTGAAGTAATACAGGGAAATATATAATTAACAATCGGACTAGCACTTACAGGCTCCCAGTCAAAGTAAGTTCGTTCAGATATTAATCTTTAAATACAACTGTTGGAACAAATATTTTATTATAGTAAATTTATGATATATTTTTTTATACTCTTAATATTTGATCGATTGAAATCAAATTCTTCTAATACAAAAATAAAATCCATCATAGATAATTTATATCAAGAATTTTGTAAATTTAATGCTGATGGGTTTTTAATTTATAGTGGATCGTCGTTGTGTAATTATAGTATTTCAGATATACACAACTTTTAAAAGTACTATAACACATAAATATTGATAATAAGAAAATATAATATATATGTTGATGTTATGCTTTATTAAACGAATCGTATAATAATATACCATTTTCTCAAAAACTGAATTAAATTACCATAAAAGATGGATAATGAAATTCCCAATTAAAATTAAAATAATATAAAAAATACAAAATAACTACACCATTGACACTGAATTATTCAAGAAACAAAAATATCCAAAGCAAATATAAGAAAATAAATTCATCTATTAATATTACAAAATATGTCATTAATTCTACTATAAATAACCCATTTTCAGTCATGGTCAATTATATGTTGTTGTTTCACAAGCCACCTATCATAAGAGTTTGAAAATATTAGTTAATGACGACGATAAAATAAAACCAAATAGACGAATAATATTGTGTCCAAATAAGTATTCTGAAATATTGTGATTAAATTGATTTAATTGAAGTTTGTATTGTACGTTTTTATATTCATTAATATTGTAACTCTTACATTAATGCAATTTACGTGTTTTGATGCAACACATCCCGTACTAGTAATAATAATACAATAATAATAATAATAATAATAATAATAATAATAATAATAATAATAATAATAATAATAATAATAATAATAATAGTTGCAGTAGTAATAATAAACAGAAGAAATATAATCAAACAATTCATAACCTGCTACTACTTTTCCAAATATTTCATTTTGCGGAAGATCTTTGATTAAAGCATCGAACTTAACTTTAAAGATTCTACAAACGATATCAGGTCGGTCCTCAGGATTTAGATTCTTGTTCTCAAGGAAACGAACAATCTCTGGCCATTATGGGTTGGAAGTAAATGTTATAAACAAATCAGGATATCCTGCCCAACGACAAATAGCCATTGCATCCTGGTAGTTTTGTATCATGAATCAGCCCCTACGGTGAAACTCGAAGGTAATATAATATGTTTTCCTTGAGTGATGGGATTGATGTCTCCATGCAACACATCATTTGACAGACCTTTTTATATATATATATATATCGCAACACAACTTCATTGGATGCAAGCGAATATATTTCAATCGTGACGATTCTACCATTGTATAAGCGTCGACAACAAATTGTTGAAACAATTTGCGTGATGATAGAATAGACGAAGATTCGTCTAATCTATTGTGTAATCGATATGCAAAGAATTCTCGAACGTTATTATTTTTCTTCCTCCTGGACTTGATTTCTTCAAGTCTGAGAACCATATGTCTTCTCTAAACCCGTCTTCACCATATGGCAATAGTAAAAGATATTGCAAAGCCAATAGGAAGCATTCAATTTATTTGTACGTTTCCAAAATCCTGATTTTGTTTCAACCAATATATCCCTTTCACCTAGAGCATGGTCAAAATCACCAACGAGCAAAGTAGCAACTTCAGAACTGGAAGGCAGATTGTATCTCCTTGCATCCATATTTCTTGCACATATTAGACGCAATCTAATATCAGAATGTGTATATTGTTGAATTTTGTCTTTTGCCATTCAGAAAGTCTTCACCAACATATTATATTCATCCAACAATTTTTTTAGTTCAGCCACAATATCTTCGTGCAAATTATTAGTTTCAATTCCTTGCGTACAAAATAGTATGAATTGAAACATTGAGCGTGAATAGAAGAAAATGTAACAAAATGTTATCCAATTTAAAAATTAAAAATCAAACAAACCTCATACAATTTAGTCTGTTGGATATTTCATTATTTGTATCATATATGCACATCTGTGCAAATTTTGGAGTGGAACCATCCGAGGGCAACAAACCACCAATCAAATGATAATTTTGCTCATGCATGCGAAAAATTGGAGGACCTTGACCCTTGTATATATTAGTATTAATTTTGCCTCCCATTGATGTGAAACAAAACATGTTATCATACGATCTTATATTTCCTGAAAATGTATGCTCTTATCACTAACTACAAACAATAAATCTTGAAGCACCAGAGCTGGTAGTTTGATAGAAGGAAGCTGAATAATTCCATGACCGCAACACATTGAATATTGAGGGGTCTTAGATTTTACATGAGATTGTAGCTTTTCTTCGTACCAAAATAATGCCCCACAAAATTAACATGTGTATGTTGCATCACTGACTTTCCAATAATCTGTAAATAAATTAATAAATTATTAATTATTTAAAAAATATTTGAATGGATTACTCACATTGAAATAAATATGTGAAATTAGTTATAATTACCACTGATAGTCAATGTCACGGGCTCAATTGAATGAGATTGAGTTATATCAGTCCTGAAATTTTCACTAGTTAGAGTATTTGCTCCACTCGCATCAGTTTGATCATAATCATTGAGGGTGAGATCAATGACCACTTCTGTATTAGAGCTCATCTTGGGAGATGTTACAGATCTATCACCAAATTAAATGCTAACATTCTTGATATTTTTTCAAGATTGACCTTTTAAACTGGGAACCAGGACTGCCAAAAATTCAATTACATGTGTCAAAGAAAACACATATAAGTACATGAATTATTTATTATTTAAACAATAAATTGACAAACAAAATATTTAATATACCATTTGTGATGTCACTAAGCGGTGAGCTAGACAGTTGATAAATAGTCCTGTTTCATGAAACCTGCAAATCAATTCTATTCGCCAGATTCGAAGATGCGCCTCTAGAAATTGTGTTAGTCCAAGTGGCTACAATAATCTAGAGGGGGGGGGGTGAAGATTATGCCGATTTTTCGCAAATTACCCTCTTTTTCGAAACAACGAGTAGATAGCAAAAATGTAAATGCGGAAAATAAACAACACTCGTTGATTTAAAGAGGTTCAACCCACCTAGGGCCTAATCCTCTACCACCCCAGTATCTCCGGGATGGATTTTGAAAAAGAAAAAAAAGGTTTTATTAATTCACCAAAAATTAATACAACACCTTGAGGATTACCACAACCCTCTTTCACCACCTTGAGGATTACCACAACCCTCTTACAACACCTTTGAAGATTACCACAATCTTCAAACACCTATCACCTAGATCACCCAAGTGTATTCTTACCACAAGAATACTCACAAGGATGTCTTGTGTTGAATGATGACCAAAATCAAGATTACAACTCAATAATGATTGATACAATATGAGTACAAGTGTAATCAAGAATTGAAAGCCTAGACCTCAAATAAGTGCAAGTGAAAGTGCTTAGGCTAATACAACAAGATATATGAAAATGTTTGCTCAAATGCTCTTTGCTTGTATATTGTGTGTTGTATCTTGTTGCTTGAATGAAGCCTCTATTTATAGGAGAGGACTTGGCTTTCATTTCCAGACATTGGCTCCTCCTTGGGGAGTGATTTGCTGCAAAAGAAACCATTTAAAATGATCAATATAGCTAGGGGTGTTCATTCGGTTAATTCGGTTAACCATTAACCGAAATGTTGAAAACCGAATTAACCGAATTTGCTAATTGGCAAAACCATTAACCGAACCGAAATTACATTTACCGAATTAACCGAACCGAATTATATTTCGGTTAATTCGGTCGGTTAACCGAATTAACCGAAATCTTTAAAATACAAAAATATATGTTGTATATATAATATATGATATAAATAAATAAATATAATTCATAGAAATTTATTTAAAATAAAAAATATATAATTTTTATATATAGTATATGATATAAATAAATAAAAATATATGCTATATATTATATATAATTATAATTATATATAAAATATATGTTTTACATAATATTTCGGTTAAATCGGTTAATTCGGTTAATTTCGAATTTTCGAACCGAATTAACCGATAACCGAAATTCTTCAAAACCTTTAACCATTCACCGAACCGAAATAATTCGGTTACCGACCGAATTAACCGAATTGATTCGGTTAACGGTTAACCGAAAAAAAATCGGTTAATTGAACACCCCTAAATATAGCTGTTAGAAATCAATCCCACAAAATAGGGAAAAGTTGTCTGAAAACGCAACGGATAGTTTGCTGATAAACATGGGGTTCGACCGTCAGCAGAGAGATAAGATTGAAATTGAATTCTGCGAAATTTTACACAGGGGGACCTAGAAGAAGTGCGGCCGTGACGGCCGCCTTAGTCGTGACCGGTTGCCGACGATTTTATGAAACAGAGAAGTCGGAACAAAAATCCAACTTGCAGTGCACAGTCGCCCGGTCGACGGTCGACCGGCCGACCGCACCGGTCGCCCACCTGGTCGACCGGCCGCCCGCCTGTTTTTCTTACGTCCCATTTTCTGCTTTCTCACCAACTCAGTGCGGGTTGCCATATAGAGGCGGCCGGTCGAGAACTGAAACAAATGTGTTGTCCAATGTTTTATTGAAAATAAACTTTAAGAAATACTCCGAAAAATAGTAAAAACATTTTAAGTTGATCGGAAGTATTTAGACAACATTTAGGGACATAGTTTTGGTTTAAAAACATATTTGAACAAAATCGAACATAATCATCAAAATCATGATAAAAACATTTATCTAACAAACTCCCCTTTTTGATGATTACAAACCAAAACAATTTTCTTGAGGACGATTTTAAAACCAAATAAAATTTTCGGTTTTACGAGTAAACTATCTGTTAGAAGTATTTCATACAAAGCTCCCCCTATTTATGAGCATATCAACAAACGATTATTATTAGGAAGAAGCACAAGCTATGACAAGCTTATATAGATTGCATCATGAGCTAAGAAGCTCCCCCTGTCACAAAGCTTATAATCAATTTCATCCGAGTCCAAATTTTCAAGCTATGGACTAGGTATTAGAGTCCACAATACTTATTGCGAGCTTTTATTAGCTTTTCTTGAGCTAACAAGCCAACTTCCTGTTTCTCCCCCTTTGGAATCATCAAAAAGAATGTTAGAATGGTGAAAACACCATACAATAATATCAAAGTGCGCCAAAGGGACGGTTTATCAACCATTGAGCAATTTAAGCGTAATAATTCAAGGAAAATGGGAGAAATATAATATGAAGAGTTCATACGCTTGTTTTGTTTGTCAAAACATGATCTCAATAAGTAAGGGAACGTTTGAAAGCAAGAGAATCTTGTATAAGTTGAAATATTCATTGCGACATATCATCGAACACCTTGCGTGCGTTAAAAATAAAAGAGGTTGTATATAACCTTTGTAAATGGTTCAAGCCAAAAATTTTCAACATCAATTCAAGCCAATCATCATACATAACAACACTACAACCAAGCTTATCATGACCATACGAAAAATACATCAAAAATATTCAAGAAACTCGAAAACTCAAGGGTTCCACCCAATTGAGTAAAAGAAGCGAAATTCTTACCATTTGATCGGAAAGAGTGAGCCATAATGATGATGATTATGCTATATAATGTCCATGTTGTGTAAGAAATGCATGAAATCCATTTTTGAATGAAATTTGAGTGAATTTGGCAAAGGGGACGAAAAATCGCCAAAAGTTTGTTAAAATGAAGAAGCTGAAGACAGAACGTTTAAAAGCCAAAATATAGCTTAGGGCGACCGGTCGAGGTTGAGGGCGACCGGTCGAGGTTGAGGGCGACCGGTTGCCCTCAACTCCTTCAGCCATTATGTTTTGTCAATTTTTCCAAAATCCGAATTTTCAACCAAAAATCCGATTTTTCGCCCCTAAGTTTTAAAAACGTGCAAAATGCAAACGTAAGCTTCATTCAATATGCATTATGCCTAACCGAGCTCGTATTGATGAAAAAGTCTCGGAAGATAGCGGTTTTGTGAAAATATCCGCTAATTGATCTTGAGATGGTACAAAGGATATCTCAATTTTACGTTTTGAAACACAATCCCTTAGAAAATGATGTCGAATCTCAATATGTTTAGTACGGTTATGATGAACCGGGTTTTGAGCAATATTTATAGCGGATATATTATCACAAAAAATAGGTACATTTTCAAAAGAGCATTTGTAATCCACTAAGGTTTGTTTCATCCAAAGAAGTTGAGTACAACAAAATGCGGCGGAAATATATTCGGCTTCGGCCGTTGAAAGAGAAACACAGTTTTGCTTCTTTGAAAACCAAGAAACTAGGCAATCGCCTAAAAATTGACATGATCCGGAAGTACTTTTCCGATCATCAATATTTCCCGCATAGTCCGAATCACTATAACCTTTAAGAGAAAAATTTTCATTCTTTGAATAAAATAAACCATATTGAATGGTGCCTTTTAAATATCGAAAGATCCTTTTAACGGCACTCATGTGAGATTCTTTGGGATTGCTTTGAAAACGAGCACATAGGCATACGGCATGAAGAATGTCCGGTCTACTAGCGGTTAAATAAAGTAAACTACCAATCATACCTCGATACTTTGATTCATCCACAGACTTGCCTTTCTCATCTTTGTCAATTTTGACATTTGTTGCCATAGGAGTAGAGACGGTTCTTCCTTCTTCAATGCCGAACTTTTTCAAAAGTTCTTTTGTATATTTTGATTGCGAAATATAGATACCTTCTTGACATTGCTTAATTTGAAGTCCAAGAAAGAAGTTAAGCTCCCCCATCATACTCATCTCGAATTCTCCTTGCATTAACTTAGAAAATTTCTTGCACAAAGAATCATTAGTAGCACCAAAGATAATATCATCAACATATATTTGCACAAGTAAACAATCTTGCCCTTTTTCAAAAACAAATAGAATTGTATCAACTTTACCTCTTATAAAACCATTTTGTAAAAGAAAAGAACTAAGTCTATCATACCATGCACGGGGTGCTTGTTTTAAACCATACAAGGCCTTTTTAAGTTTATAAACATCATTAGGCCTAGAAAAATTTTCAAACCCCGGAGGTTGTTTTACAAAGACTTCTTCTTGAATAATACCATTTAAGAAGGCGGATTTAACATCCATTTGGTAAAGTTTGAAATTTTTAAAGCAAGAATAGGCAAGCAAAATACGAATAGCTTCTAAACGTGCTACGGTGCAAAAGTTTCATCATAGTCAATACCTTCTTCTTGACAATACCCTTGAGCTACTAACCTTGCCTTATTTCGAACAATGTTGCCTTGATCATCAAGTTTGTTCCGGAAAACCCATTTTGTGCCAATAATGGTTTGAGAAGGAGGACAAGGTACTAATTCCCATACATCATTTCTTTCAAATTGATTCAACTCCTCTTGCATCTCTAGAAACCAATCCTCATCCTCAATAGCTTCTTTAGCATTTTTAGGCTCTTTTTGAGAAATAAGAGCTTTCTCGGCAAATTTTCTCCGAGTCATCACTTTGTCAAGGGGATCACCAATAATAAGATCTTTTGGGTGATCTCCTTAAATTTCAATGCAACGGGAAGATCCGAGATATCACCTCTATCTTCTTGAGGACCATTTGAAGTGGACGGTTGATCATTTGATGTAGACGGTTGATCATCAATTTGAATAATTTGTTCAATAATATCTTCCTCATCACTTTCATCATTAGGAATTCTTTCAACTCCCGAAGCTTCATTGAATTTAACATGGATGGATTCTTCAACAACTCCACTAGTCTTATTGTAAACCCGATATGCTGCTTTTTGTTGAATATCCCATAAATATCCCTTCATCGGCCTTAGGATCAAGTTTGTCCAATTGATCCTTGGTATTCAAAATAAAGCATTTACAACCAAATATCTTGAAATAACTAATATTTGGAGTTCTACCTTTCCAAAGCTCATATGGAGTTTTATTCATTTTAGGACGAATATAAACTCGATTAATAACATAGCAAGCGGTACTTACGGCTTCGGCCCAAAAATACTTTGGAAGTGAAAATTCATTGAGCATGGACCGACTCATTTCTTGTAAAGTCCGATTTTTCCGTTCGGCTACTCCATTTTGTTGAGGTGTCCTTGGAGCCGAGAAATTATGAGCATATCCTTTGGTTTCACAAAATACTCTAAATTCACCGTCAAATTCTCCACCTCGATCGCTTCGAATAGACTTGATAGTATCTTCCTTTTCATTCTCAATAAGTCTACACAACTTAACAAACTCATTAACGGCATCGTTTTTATTGGTAAGAAAAAGAGCCCAAGTATATCTCGAATAATCATCGACTATAACAAAAGTGTAATGTTTTCCACTTAGACTAGCCGTACCAATATCCCCGTACAAATCAAGGTGAAGCATTTGTAGGGGTTTGGTTGTGGAAATTTCATTTTTGGCTTAAAACTACTTTTAACTAATTTGTTCTTTTGACAAGTGTCACATAAGCCAAGATTTTCAAAATTCAATTTGGGTAGTCCTTTCACATGTTGGTTTTTGTAAATATTTTTCAAATTCTTGTATCCAACATGTCCAAGTCGCCTATGCCATAAACTAGTTAAATCATTATTGGCGACTAAACAAGAAACATTTTGACTAACCAAATCACTTGTACAAATTTTGTAAAGATTGCCTTTTCTATTTGCTTCACAAATAATTTCACCATTTTTAAGAATAAGGCATTTTTCTTTAGTAAAGGAAACATCATATTTTGAATCACAAAGTTGGCTAACACTTATCAAATTAAACTTAAGCCCTTCAACTAATAGAACATTACTAAGAGAGAAAGAAGAGTTACCAATTTCTCCATTTCCAAGAATTTTTCCTTTGCCATTGCCGAACATGACCATACCCTCTTCTTGGAGCTTGATGTTGGTAAAAAGTTCTCTCCTCCCGGTCATATGGCGTGAACATCCGCTCCACGAGCCATTTTGAATCTTCCATTGTGGTTATAGCCCCTATTACCTACAAAAGAGTTTCTTTTAGGTACCCTATAATTTTGGGGTCCATGGGGGTTAGTCTTGAGACCTTTGGGTCTCCAAACATGTCTTGAGCTATTTCTCAATTTGCAATTATTAGCATAATGTCCTACTTTGCCACAATAAAAACAAGTAGGAGTATTATAATTATTAGCACGTACAAAAGTCGGACCTTGGTTATTTTTCTTAAAAACACTTTGAAATGGCTTATAACCAAGTCCCGATTTGGAATGCTCACCTCTTTGTGCATCTAAAATTTTTGTGACTTTATCCGTACTTATGTTGAAACGATGCACATCATTTTTCAAACATTCAATATCTTTTGTGAGCAATTCCTTTTCGGTTTCAAGAGAATGAATTCTAGTAAGAGTAAGAGCATGAGCTTTGTCTAGAGACTCATAAGAGGTAAATAATTTTTCCTTTTCAACCTTAATCTCCTTATGCTCCTTTTTCAAATTTTTGTATTTAACGATTAAATTTTGAAACTCAATTTGCAATTCATCAAAATCACATTGCACGTCATCAACTATGGAGGAAGTAGAAGAATTTGAGTTTACCTCATTGTTTTCATCGTCTATAGCCATGAGACCGTGTTCGGTTTCTCCTTCCTCATCGGTTGTTTCGAGTAGTTCATCCCATGTTTTGACTTTCGCATTTAGAGCCTTCTTTTTTGTGAAAGGCTTCCTTTTCTTTTGCTCCTCTTCATCGAGCTTCGGGCAATCGGCAATGAAGTGCCCGGGTTTTCCGCATTTAAAGCAAGCATTATCTCTTGGTTTTCTTGCTTTATTTTTATTTACAAATTTTGCAAACTTTCGAACAAGTGCGGCCGTCTCCTCCTCTTCATCATCATTATCATAGTATGCATTATTAGAAGAAGAAGAAGCAAGACCTTTAGGAATAATTTGCATACCCGATTGATTTGTGGATGGTTTGGAATTTTTTCTCTCCTTGAGATAGACTTCATAGATGAGTAGGTTTCCTATAAGCTCATCAAACTTGAGTGTCTCAAGATTTTGTGCCTCCGTGATTGCCGTTACTTTTTCGGACCATGAGCCGGGAAGTGCATTTAGTACCTTGGTCACCTTGTCTTCTTCGGAGATGACTTTGCCGAGGGCCACAAGAGGATTGACAATATTGTCAAGCCTTTCCACCATCTTGGAGATGCTTTCGCCATCATACATGTTATAGTTTTCGAAGTCTTCAACAAGCATGGTCTTTCTTGCTTGCTTGACTTTCTTAGTCCCTTCATAGATTGTCTCCAATTTTTCCCAAACCTCATGTGCCGACCTTATGCCTCTTATGCGATTGTACTCGGTGGCGGTAAGAGAACAATGCAAAATATTTAAGGCCTTACCATTTAGAGAGAAAGCCTTTTTGTCGTTTTCATCAAACTCCTTGAAAGGTTTAGGAGCCAAGGTGCCATCCTCCGATTTCTTTGTTGGTTGATCAACTCCTTCAATGACCACATTCCAAATGTCGAACCCGCACCCTTGTAGGAAGCACTCCATACGGTCTTTCCAAAATGCATAGTTGTTGGCGTCGAATAGTGGTGGCTTATTGGTGGAGGCGCCGGTGGTGAGATGAGCATCATTAGTAGCCATGGATCTTTCCTCTTTACTCGGAACGAGCTAGCCAAAGAGTTTGGCTTTGATACCACTTGTTAGTCCAAGTGGCTACAATAATCTAGAGGGGGGGTGAATAGATTATGCCGATTTTTCGCAAATTACCCTCTTTTTCGAAACAACGAGTAGATAGCAAAAATGTAAATGCGGAAAATAAACAACACTCGTTGATTTAAAGAGGTTCAACCCACCTAGGGCCTAATCCTCTACCACCCCAGTATCTCCGGGATGGATTTTGAAAAAGAAAAAAAAGGTTTTATTAATTCACCAAAAATTAATACAACACCTTGAGGATTACCACAACCCTCTTTCACCACCTTGAGGATTACCACAACCCTCTTACAACACCTTTGAAGATTACCACAATCTTCAAACACCTATCACCTAGATCACCCAGTGTATTCTTACCACAAGAATACTCACAAGGATGTCTTGTGTTGAATGATGACCAAAATCAAGATTACAACTCAATAATGATTGATACAATATGAGTACAAGTGTAATCAAGAATTGAAAGCCTAGACCTCAAATAAGTGCAAGTGAAAGTGCTTAGGCTAATACAACAAGATATATGAAAATGTTTGCTCAAATGCTCTTTGCTTGTATATTGTGTGTTGTATCTTGTTGCTTGAATGAAGCCTCTATTTATAGGAGAGGACTTGGCTTTCATTTCCAGACATTGGCTCCTCCTTGGGGAGTGATTTGCTGCAAAAGAAACCATTTAAAATGATCAATATAGCTGTTAGAAATCAATCCCACAAAATAGGGAAAAGTTGTCCAAAACGCAACGGATAGTTTTCGATAAACATGGGGTTCGACCGGTCGCAGAGATAAGATTGAAATTGAATTCTGCGAAATTTTACACGGGGGACGGTCGAAGGGGGTGCGACCGGTCGCCGCTTAGTCAGTGACCGGTTGCCTTGACGATTTTATGAAACAGAGAAGTCGGAACAAAAAATCCAACTTGCAGTCTGGTCGCCCGGCCGGTCGGCCGATCGACCGACCGCACGATCGCCCACCTGGTCGGCCGTCGCCTCGCCTGTTTTTCTTACGTCCCATTTTCTGTTTCTCACTCAACTCAGTGCGGGTTGCCTATAGGGCGACCGTCGAGCTCTGAAACAAATGTGTTGTCCAATGTTTTATTGAAAATAAACTTTAAGAAATACTCCAAAAAATAGTAAAAACATTTTAAGTTGATCGGAAGTATTTAGACAACATTTAGGGACATAGTTTTGGTTTAAAAACATATTTGAACAAAATCGAACATAATCATCAAAATCATGATAAAAACATTTATCTAACAAATTGTACAATTTTCTGTAAAAAAAATATATTAAATGAGCTTCATAAAATATGGTATTTAAAAAATATGTTACAACTTTAATACAAAACATTAACCAAACTGTCACTATTAAAAAATTCCAACAAATGAATATAACTTATGAAAAATAACAATTTATGTTCTATAGACATTACAATCAACAATAACAAAAATATAAAAATAGTTGATATAAAAACAAATAAAGCATTTAATATTTTTTGCAAAGTAGTATAAAACTATTTACAGGCTATTCTTTCAGAATTTATATTCTACAAATTCAAATTTTTCTAAAAAAAGTTAAATAATTCCAATGAATAAATATAATTTGTTTTTTTATTGTTGTAAAATTCCAAAACATATATATAAGAAAATATATACGTTTATTTTTTTTCATTATATATTAATTTCGGTTTTCCCTAAATATTAAAATTTTAAATAAGTTTTGTAAAATGCAATATTTTTTTTCTAATGATGTTATTGTTACAATACAATTTTTAAGAAAATTACAAAAACTTTAAAATAAAAAACCAATTAACCCATAATAGTCCAAATACACATTAAAATGTGCTTACATTCTTAGCCCAAGAACACTAAAAAATGGGTCAAAAAAACTGTGTAGCCCATATTCGGTTTAATCTATGCATTTGGAGCCCAAATTACTATGGTCTTCATACCATTTTCTTACTTAATACATATATATATTGTCACGCCCCAAAATGGAAGCCGTGACACAATTTACCAAACTTATGCCGGTTTACCATGCCGACTTATTTATCCTCCAACATTCGTCAATAGAATGATAAAATCCCAACTAATTATAAATAAGGGAATAACTAAGTCAGAGTATGGTTGCAGCGGAATCTAAAAGAAATAAAATACAACATAATAATTTTTCTTTAGGGTCCTACACCCTACTATTACATTAAATAAGTCCAAAGTCTAAATCATCACAAATAAAATCCATCGTCTTAATAAAGTCCGTAATACAATACAGAACTAAGCTATTGTAGGTCCCAAGGGGTGTGAGTAAGGTTTAGAAGGGGAGGGGGTTGAATAACCTTACCAACTTTTCAATTTTAGTCCTTTTAAAATATTACAGAGTTAACACAAACAGCTAAGTCCTTGAGGGACATCTAAGTTGGTTATTCAGCAGAGTTAGCCACTCAACAGACTCGATAGAGCTGTTGATAGAATAACTCAGCTGTTTAACCTGAACTTTAACTTGGCTGTGTTGGTTTTATTAGCGGAAGACTTAACACCTTTTAAATTGATTTAAACTTATTTTAACACTTGATTTTAGCACTTGGTTATTAATCAGTTGGATAGCAAATAAGTTTATCAGCAGATATAATGTAAGAATGCAGAAATGTAAATGTGCTGAAAAATAAATGACACAGTTGATTTTTATAGAGGTTTGAAGATGGGGTAATTCTTCTAATCCTCTCTTCTCCAACTCCTGGAGGAATCCACTATGTAAAAGATCTGTTTACAAAGTGGTCAACGATCTAGAGACGACCTTGGTCACACAAATGGCTTCTCTTCCGACTCGACTTCTTCACAGGCCGCTTTGCGCTTGCTCTTGACTCACTTTCTCAAGCTCTTGGATTTGATCACGAAGCCCTCCAATAACTTGATACTGGTTCGACCTTGAACCTTCCTACAATCCTCCTTGGAAAGTAGACCCCTTTTGATTCTTCAAAAGTTTCCTCTTCAATAGTTTGAAGTTGTCTTTCTTTCACAGCTTGTGTTGGATCGATTTTCTTCGAGTTTCAGGCTTGAGGATTTGCTCGAATATTCTTGAGAGTATTGCAGGTTACTAGCTTGAATATTGCTTGTTTGTTCGTGGTTCAGGTAACCTTTTCTCAATGAATTTCCTCAGCTTTTTATAGTGAACTTTCAAAAATCTGCCCGTTGAAGAGATAGGCTGATTTCAAAAAGTCACTTGTGTTCGTTGGCTTCTCTTTTCTTGGTCCTTAATCTTAAGATGTAGACCCTTCCTCGTATTAAATGAATTTGCAGCTTTTCAGGTTCTGACACGAGGTGCAGTGCTTCCGATTGATTTATTCCTTTTGCACGCTTCTGGGATGATCACTTTAAGACCTGGCAGCATGGAAGTATTACTTATATAAGTAATGTTCTTGACTTCTGTGCAACTGATTCATTTCAGTTAACTCCTCTTGGCTGCTGCCTTTTTCCCCAGGTGACTTGAGTCTGCTCCAATCATTGGAAGACTCATATGTCACTTTCAACTTGAGACTTGGCTTCTTGAGTTGACTGGACTGACTCTTCACACAGCTGTTCCTTAGCTGATACATCTTCAGTCGAGTTCTTGATCTTCTATCTTGGCCATACTCAATGTTCCACAAATGAGTCTTCACTTCGATCTTGATTGACTTCTTGTATTTCCAGGCGTAGCTGACTTGACTCAGCTTTTCCAGCCCTATCTATTACAATGTAAATTACAAGAAAAATAGGGTGCCAACTTTCTAGTTTAAGTTTTACATGGCATTCATCAAAATCTATAAAATAAATTTCCCAACAATTTCCTCCTTTTTTATGATGCCAAAACTTAAGAACATTCAACAAAATATAAACAGCAAAGATACATCCAGACAATGCAGTAACAAAGAATGTATGTGTAGAATCGATCGTTTTTATTGATTATAGCATTCTTGTCCTTTACACAGCTGTTGACATTTGGTATCAGAGCATTCTATATCAAAGCGAAAGTAAATACATCTATGCTAGGATACTAGAATAAGTACAAAGTGAAAGATTACAGAAAACTTCACTAAGTGTACAGATGACTTACAAAAATGTATTTACACATGTAAAATACATGAAGGGTTCGCAGCAACACTTCATCGCCGCCTCCTTCTTTTCTCTTCAGCTTTGTCGAAGTCATCAACTCTCTTCCTTTTTCTTTCTTCTTCAGCAACTTTCTGTTTTTTTTCATAAGCTCTCTTTGTAGCAGGGACATCCCTTTTCTGCCTTTCCTCCCATTCGCGTGTGGCTTTGGCACTTTCTGCTGCCATTCTTCCTTTGGCTTCTTCAATTTTGCGTTGATCTTCTAAATTCGCCAAGTGGTCATGCCCAGTCCAATACACGATATCCCTTTTTCGCTCTTTTCCTGACTCAGCTCCTCTTTCTCTGAGAGTGTACTGCACAGGAGCTTTGGATTTTCCGTCTGAGTGTCTGCTAGAGCTTTGCTGTTCCTCAGCTGTCTTGCACACCTCCAGTCCTTTTCCCAGTATAGATCCCATGCTTTGGTTAGAGACAGTCCCTTGAAGTAGCCTTCAGCTTCCAGTGTTTTGAATTCTTCCATGGATCTAGGCTCAGATCCAACATGCTGCATTAATTCACTGGGAGGGTCAATTAGAGCCTTGCTTAATTCAGCTGGGAGTCTACCATGCTCTTTTAAGATCTTTTGAACACGAGCTTCCTGTTTTTTGGAGAACTCCTCAATTTCTGCTTCAATGATCTTCCTTCTTCCTCTTCCTCAATGTACTCAGGGCGAGCAAACTGCGCCCTTGAGTGATCTAGCTTCCATGCTCTCCATTCTCTGAGACGGCGCTGAATGTCTGGGTATACTGGAGAGTACATGATAATATCATCGTCATCATCTTCTTCTTGTCCTTCCTTTTCAGGGATTGAAGGCAAGGTACTCTCTTCTCTCGGCTTCAAAGCAGGTGTCGATGCTTGTGGAGAGACAACTTTTTAAACGGGATGTTCAGTTGTCAAAGCTGCTTTGCTTCCCTCAGCTGTCTAATGCCCAGCTGAGTCTTCATTAGGACTCTGCTGATGACCTTCAGCAGTCTTGTCAGATTCATCAATTACTTTAGGAGACTGCACTTCCTGAGTTTCAGCAGTCTCGGATGCTTTCTCCAGCTGAGTGGTAGATTCAACTGTCTTCTCCAATTCAGAGTTTCTTACCAGTCTCCTTTTTCTTGGACGAACCAGAGGGAGTTCTAGTTTTGATTCAGTGGTTTCACCACCGGTGGGGAATTGGGCATCCTTCTTGGAGGGAGCTGCCTTCCTCGACTTGGCAGTCCTCTTCTTCCGAATGGCTGGAGAAGGGATTTGGGGTACCATCTCAGCCTCGGCTGCAGGGGCAGGGGACTCGGCTGCACGGGCAGGCGACTCGACTGCAGGGGCAGGCAACTCGGCTGCAGGGGTAGGTGCATCCTTTTTCTTGGACTTTGCTGCTGGAGCCTTCTTTGTCTTAGCTGCAGGGGCAGCTTTCCTCTTGGGATGAGGAGTAACAGTTGTGTCCTCGGGTTCAACTAAGTTCCCTGCACTGGTTTCCGCCTTCTTCGCGTGGGTTCTCTTCTGGGCTCCAGAGAGGTTAGCCCTAAACATCTTCTTGTTGACATGGAAGGGTTTTCCATGTCGAAGGGGAATGCCCTTCACTTCCATCAAGTGGCCAATCACGAGGCCATATCCAAGAGATCCTCCAAAGGATTCATCTTCCTTGAACGACTTATTCATCACATTCTTGCAGAGTCCGCTGAACATAAACTCAGCCCAGTTGACTTTCTTGCCCTGCATGATTGCAGCCAAGACGATCAGCTTAGTCTTTGACAGCTGGTTGAAGCTGCCAAATTTCATGTCTACACAATTGGAGATGACATCCATCAACTTATGATAGTCGTCCTTCAACAGTTTCTTATCAGCTGTGTAGACCACTTTAGCAGCACACTCCGGTTTGGCTACCTCTTTCCACGCAACAGCAAAATCAACATCAACTTCATTAATCTCCTTCATGCCTTCTCACGACAACAAACAGTGCTCCGCAAGGTCCTTAGCATCATTATGTCCTTGCGGTGAACAGAAGACTTGATTCCTCCGTCTTGCACTTCTGCGTTAACATAGAACTGCGCCACCTCTTCTAGGCAGGTATGAGAGTACTCCATGGTCAGAAAAGCCTTAAAACCTAACTTTTTTAGCATATCAGCTATCTTCTTGACTAGTGTTTCATCAGAACCCTGCTTCACCATACCTTCGAAATCCACTGATGATCCTGAGTGGATTTACTTAGAGAGTTTAACGAAATCAAACTTCAGTCCCATTTTCAGAGATTTTCACCGATTAAAACTTGACGAACTTGCTTGAGGACACTTAGGGTTTTCGAGAGACAAAATGCTTGCTTTCTTTTTGCTTGAAGATGAATAGTTTCCGAATGTGAGAGAGAAAGCTGGAAAATGTGTATATAAGGGTTATGAAAGGACATGTCTTCGGATTTTGAAGTTTTGATCGAGATCAACGGTTCAGATTTAGCACGTCAAACCGCATTTAATTCCTCGCATTTTTTTTAAGGCGGTAGCATTTATATCTAATCATATGCTTATTGTACAGCTTTTTACTATACCCATCATTATTACGCTGACGTCATCCTTAAAAACATTCCCGCTCATTAAAAACGACTGCATTTTTTGTCACTTAGCTCATAAATGACTCAGTTTATATCAAATATGACTTAACTCTGCTTCTCTCTTTTCAATAGTGACTCAGTTGTCAGCTAACTCGATACAACTGACTTTCCGACAAGGCTGATTCACTTGGCAGATTCGTGAAACTTGTTCAATTTTCATCTTCTCATCTTCCATCTCTACTGATTGAGTCTTCTGAGTGTCAACTCAACTCAATTAACCCTAGCTCATGCTTAAGCTCTTCAAATCTTGATTCACATAGAGGCTTAGTGAATATGTCAGCTAACTGTTTATCAGTTGAGATATATTCCAAAGTGATGTCTTTCTTTTCAACATGATCTCTTATAAAATGATACCTAACATCAACGTGCTTTGTTCTTGAGTGCAACACAGGATTCTGAGTGATTGCAATAACACTTGTGTTATCACATATAATTGGAATCTCTTTTTCTTCAATCTCATAATCTCTCAGCTGTTGTCTCATCCATAAGACTTAGGCACAACAGCTTCCCACAACTATGTACTCTGCTTCAGCTGTGAATGTGGCTATTGAGTTTTGTTTCTTGCTAAACCAGGAAACCAATATATTTCCAAGCATTTGACATGTACCAGAAGTACTTTTCCTGTCAACTCTACATCCAGTATAGCCAGAGTCTGAATAACCAATAAGCTTGAATCCACCTTCCTTTGGATACCATAAGCCAACTTCTTGGCATCCCTTCAAATATCTTAGAATTCTCTTAGCTGCAGTCATGTTGCTCTCTTTTGGTTCAGATTGGAATCTTACACATACACCTACTGCAAAGGCGATATCTGGTCTGCTGCCTGTTAAGTAGAGCAATGATTCTGTGGGCCCCAAGGGGTGTGAGTAAGGTTTAGAAGGGGGGGTTGAATAAACCTTACCAAATTTTTGATTTAGTCCTTTTAAAGAAATTACAGAGTTAACACAAACAAATAAGTCCTTTAGGGACAACTAAGTTGGTTATTCAGCAGAGTTAGCCACTCAACAGACTCGATAGAGCTGTTGATAGAATAACTCAACTGTTTAACCTGAAACTTAACTTGGCTGTGTTGAGTTTTTCAGCGGAAGACTTAACACCCTTTGATTTGTTTTAAACTTGTTTTAACACTTGAATTTAGCACTTAGTTATTAATCAGTTGGATAGCAAATTATCAGCAGATATAAGTAAGTATGCAGAAATAAAAATGCTAAAATGTAAATAACACAAATGATTTTTATAAAGGTTCGAAGATGTGGTAATTCTTCTAATCCTCTCTTCTCCAACTCCTGGAGGAATCCACTAAGTAATGATCAGTTCACAAAGTGGTTATCAGTCTAGAGACAAGTCTTGATCACACAGCTGACTTGCTCACTCAGTCTAGAGATGCCTTGGTCACACAACTGGCTTCTCTTCCGACTCAGCTTCTTCACAGGGCAACTTGCTACTTCAGCTCACTTTTTCAAGCTTCTTGGATTTGATCACGAAGCCCTCCAATAACTTGAGACTGGTTCGACCTTGAACCTTCCTACAATCCTCCTTGGAAAGTAGAACCCTATTGATAATTCAAAAATTTCCTCTTCAACAGTTTGAAGTTGTCTTTCCTTCACAGCTTTGTGTTGGATTGATTTCCTTCGAGTTTCAGGCTTGAGGATTTTGCTTGAATATCATTAGAGTATTTTGCAAGTTACAGTTTGAATATAGCTTGCTTGTTCGTGGTTCAGGTAACCTTTTCTCAATGAGTTTCCTCAGCCTTTTATTGTGAACTTTCAAAAATCTGCCCGTTGAAGGGATAGGCTGATTTCAAAAGTCACTTGTGTTCGTTGGCCTGTCTTGTTGCAGTCCTTGATGTTGACATTTCCTCGTATTTAATGTCTTGCAGCATTGCAGTGTATCTGACACTAGGTGCAGTGTTTCCCATTGGTTTGTTCCTTTTGCACACAACTGGAACTAGCACTTTATCTCTGACAACTTTAACTTGTTACCATTCTGAGTAACATTCTTGACTTTCATCAACGGATCTCATTCAGTTGTCTTGACTTGACTGCAGTCTTTTATTCCCCAGGTGACTTGAGTTAGCTTCCAATCTTTGGATGACTCATCTGTCACTTCAACTTGAGACTTGGCTTCTTGAGTTGACTTGACTAACTCTTCATACAGCTATTTCACAGATGATACACCTTCAGTCGAGTTCTTGACTTTTCTTCCTTGCCATACTCAGCTGTCTTGCAGCGGAGTCTTCACTTCAGTCTTCAGTTTCTTCTTGTATTTCTAGGCATAACTGACTTGACTCAGCTTTTCCAGCCCTATCTATCACAATACACATTACAAGGAAAATGGGGTGCCAACTTTCTAGTTTAAGTTTTACATGGCATTCTTCAAAATCTATAAAATAAATTTCCCAACAATTTCCCCCTTTTTGATGATGCCAAAACTTAAAAACATTAAACAACATGTAAACAGCAAAGATACATACATGCAATGCAGTAACAAAGAATGTATGCGTAGAATCAATCATTTTATTGATCATAGCATTATTGTCCTTTACACAGCTGTTTACAAAGTGTATCAGAGCTTATTTAAATCTAAGCAAATTACAAGCATCTATGCTAAGATACAAATATAAAGTGAGAAATTACAAAACACTTAATTGAATATACAGATGACTTACACACAATGTATTTACAAGAGTCATCAGGTTCATTTCTTTTTCTTTCATCGTCAGCTGCTTTCTTCTTTTCATAAGCTCTCTTCGCAACATCATCTTTTCTCTTCCTTTCTTCCCATAGCTGGTCTTGTCTTCTGTTTTCCTCTTCTATTCTTTTCACATAATCAACATTCTTCCTAGCCACTTCCAGATTAGCTACTTCGTCATATCCAGCCCAGTAGATCCTTCCCTTCTTACCTGAATCTACATATTCGATATTTTTGGGTAGAGGTCTAGGTCAAAAACCTCTTCCTCTACCACTTCTTCCTCCTCCTATGGGTGTATAATGTACAAGAGTCTTCTGCTTACCAGCTGAATGGCTGCTGGTAGTCTGCTGCCTATCAGCTTCTTCGCATAACTTAAGACCCTTCTCCCAGTACAAATCCCAGGCTTGGGCTACAGACATATTCTTGAAATAGCCTTCGGATTCGAGAGTTTTAAATTCTTCAACTGATCTTGGCTCGTCTCCGTCATATGGAATGGCATCTAGATCCTTCCCTTCCGGAATGCCACCGTAATTTTTTAATACTTCTTGAACGCGGGCATCCGTCTTTCTTTCAATCTCTTTCATTCCTGCTTCCACAATTTTCCTTTTATTTGACATGGGCACATCAGAGTGTTCGATCGGCAGAGTTACTAGATGTTTGCTCATGATGGATGCTGTGACATGACCCTGCTGAGGGGTTTCAACAATCATTAGTGTCAAATCCTTTGACTTTTCCCCCTCAACTGCTTTTCCCTTTTTCTTCTCAGCTGCGACTTCTTCTTTCAAATTCCTTAGGTACTCCTCTTCCCCCTTTTTGGTATCATCAAAGGAGAGAGGGACCCCTGGGAACATTCCAGCGAGCATGAAGTCGAGTCTGCTGAGAGCTGAGTTCTGCTGCGGCATGTGTTGTTCGAAATTCTGAACGAGTGGCCTTTGATTCGGCTGCCACTAGTTTCATTTCAACCATGAGAAGGCTGAACTTCATATTCATGTTCTCCTCAACATGCAGAATTTCTTTTCGATGAAAGTCACGCATTAACTCCATTTCAGTTGTGTGGGAGGCATGCAATCTTTCCATATACGCCTGCATCATCTGCTTCATATCAGCATTGTCAGCACTCCAAACAAACATCTTATTGTACAATGCTTTGAAATAGCGAACTTGCTCATATCGCATTGCACTCTGCTGTTGACACCACTCCCTGATTCTTACCACTATCCCTCTCAAATCGGCTGTGAGGGTGGCATCTTTATTGTCCAAACGTAGATCTAATGAGGCCTGGTGCTGTTCGATCTTCTCAATCTCTGCACAGATTGTCTTGAAGACTTCACATCTCAGCTGGCACACCTGATTCAGCTGCTGGCCATTCTGCATCGAAATCAAAGTTTGCTGGCACAATGGAGTCTGTAGGGATTACAGGATCTTCTCGGACGGTGAAACATCGCTGCTCTTTAGTTGTCTCTTCCTCTAGCTCTGGAAGCTCAATCGAAAAGGGAAATAATTGCTCAAAAGTATCATCTCGCACATAAGGGATTGAAATTTCAGTCTGTGCCTGTGATGATCCTTGTGGAGTCGGTACTGCTGCAGGTGTGGGAGCCTGCGCAGATGACTCGGATACAGCTGGGCCTTGTTGAGTGGGTTGGCTAGGCCGATCGAGCCTCACTGTCTTAACGTCTTCGGCCTCGATAGATTTTGCTAAGTGAAGTACTGGTCCTCTACCGCATCATCATCGGCGTCATCGGATGATGATGAAACCTGGGGCTTGGTTCATCATCAAAGTTAAATGTTTGACGGCGACTTTGAAACTCGATCGACTCATCTGCGGAAGAACATCCTCACTGGTCCTTTTGATGTGCAACAGGTGTGGACTCAGCTTCGTCTTCAGACCCCAGAAATGATATATCAGGATTGTCCTGGGAGTCATGAAGTGCACTAATCTCCTTCTCAGATTCAACAATGTTAACATGAGGGATGTTCTGAACTTCTTGAGCTTTACCTAGGGAGATCTCAACTTCCCTTGGGCCTTCAACACCTCCAGCAGTCTCAACTGCAGTGAGGCCTTCTACATTCCCTTCGACGATCGCACTGTCTTAGGGTCTTCAAGCGATGGCATCCATAGGAGTCTCAACCCCTTGATTGCGCTTTCAATGCCCAGTGTTAACTCCCGGGGCATTTCCATCTCAGTGCCTCGATCGCAACAAAGAGTGTCCTTAGCCTTCAAAGCAGCTGACACTTCAGCTGGGACAGACTCAACTGTCCGAGCTTCGTCAATGTCAACCTGCTGTAGTTCTTTCTCGGTTTCCACTTCGCCTCCTTTCTTCAATAAAGAGTCATCTATAGAATCCTCCGACCTTGCTATAGTAGAGTGAGTTTCCCCCTCAGCTGGCACACCAGCTGAGTGACTGATGATGGGGTCACTCTTCTCCAAACTCGCGGCTGCTTCCGTTGAGTGCTCAGCCATGGGGGCAGGTGGTAAAACACCTTCAGTAGGGGTTGGCTCAACTTGGGTGCCCAAAATCCCGCCATCGCAATTTCCCTTGGACCCTTCTTCCGAGTGCACAGGGGATGTAGTTGCAGCAATAACTTTGGCAATCTGTTGCACTACTCCCAGTGGGTCTATCTGCAGGAGAGATTGTGAGGACTCTCCTGGTCTTTCAAACATGTGTTGCTCATGCATAATCTTGGATTCCCTCATAGCTTGCTACATGTCTGACTTCTCTGTTGCAGCAACGGGATCCATGTCTTCATCACTTTCCGAGAACACATCTATATGAGGGTGGGTGTGTTCCAGAGTTCCAGTAAAAGACATATACTGGCTTTCTCGAGAGCTTCTGCTTCCTCAGCTGCTTTAGCTTTTTCTTTCTCCTTGTAGATGTGTAGAATATTCAGGCAATTATCCTCATCCAGAGCCTGAAGCACAATGTCAACTTCGAGAAATTGCATCAATTCCTCTTCTTCTTCGATAAACTCAAGGCGTTCAAACTGCACCCTTGAGTGACTTAGCTTCCACGCCCTCCATTCCCGTAGACGGCGCTGAATGTCTGGATATACAGGAGAAACTATGATAACATCATCATCCTCATCCTCTTCTTCTTGTCCTTCCCCGCTCGAATGGGAGGCAAGATACTCTCGCTTCTTCACCTTCAAGAAGATCCTGAGCAGCGGAGAGACAACTTTTTTCAATCGAGATTCATTGTCTCAGTTTACTTTTTATCCTCACTGCCCTCCCCACAACTAGGTCTTACGGGGACTCTGCGATCACCCTCAGCAGACTTGGCGGTTTCATCTATCACTTCGAGACGCACTTCCGAGTTTCTGCCTCTCGATGCTTTCTCCAAATTGAGAGTAGCGGACTCATCTGTCTTTTCACGCTCAGAAAGCTTGACTATCCTTCTTCTTTTGGTTTTAACCAAAGGAATATCTGGTTCTGTTTCCTCCGGTTCCTCAAAAGTAAAAGCCTTCTGAGTTTCCTTAGAGGCAACTGCCCTTCTAGTCTTGGCAGTCCTCTTCTTCCTCATAGCTGGAGAAGGTATTTGTGCTTCCTTCTCAGCCTCGGCTACAGGGGAAGGAGACACGGCTGCTCGGGCAGGCGACTCGGCTCCAGGGGCAGGTGCATCATGTTTCTTTGCTCCAGGGGCAGCCTTCTTCTTTGCAGCTTTCTTCTTGGGAGGAGGTAACAAAGTGTCCTCGGGTCACCGATTCCCCCACTTGTATCCGCCCTCTTCGCATGGGCTCTCTTTTGGGCTCCTGAAAGATTAGCTCTGAACATCTTCTTGTTTACATGGAAAGGCTTTCCATGTTGAAGGGGAATGCCCTTCACTTCCATCAGATGGCCAATTACTAGGCCATATCCGAGTGATCCTCCGAAGGATCCGTCCTCCTTGTATGATTTTTTCCCAATGTTCTGGCAGAGTCTACTGTACACGAACTCAGCCCAGTTGACTTTCTTGCCCTGCATGATCGCAGCCATGACGATCAGCTTAGTCTTTGACAACTGATTGAAGCTGCCAAACTTCATGTCTACACACTTGGCGACGACATCCATCAACTTGTGATAGTCGTCCTTCAGCAACTTCTTCTCAGCTGTGTAGACTACCTTCGCAGCACACTCCAGTTTGGCTACTTCTTTCCATGCAACAGCCAAATTGACATCAGCTTCATTTATCTCAGTCATGCCCTCAGACGGCAATAAACAGTGCTCTGCAAGGTCTTTAGCAGTTATCATAATGTCCTTGCGGTGGACAGAAGACTTGATGCCTTCGTCCTGCACCTCCGCATTCACGTAGAACTGCGCCACCTCTTCAAGGTAGGTGTGCGAGTACTCCAAAGTAAGAACAGCCTTAAGACCGGACTTTTCCAACATATCAACAATTTTCTTCACAAAGGTTTCATCCGAACCCTACTTCACCATGCCTTCAAAATCCACGGACGATCCTGAGTGGATTTACTTCGATAACTTGATGAAATTGAACTTTGGTGCCATTTGTAGATAATTTTACCGATTAAAACTTGATAAACTGGCTTGAGAACACGTAGGGTTTGCGAGAGAGAAAAGAACTTGCTTTCTTTTGCTTTGAAAGACGAACAGTTTCAGTAAAGTGTGAGAGAGAAGACTGAAAACCATATATAAGGGTTATGAAAGGACGGGTTTTTGATTTTTGAAATTTGATCAAGATCAACGGCTCAGATTTAGCACGTCAAACCGCATTTAATTCCTCATATTTAATGCAACAGCATTTATATCCAATCATATGCTTACTGTGCAGCTTTTGACTGTACCCGTCATTATTACACTGACGTCATCTTTAAAAATATTCCCGCTCATTTAAAACAACTGCGTTTTTGTCACTTAGCTCCTTAATGACTCAGCTTATGACTTAACTCTTCTTCTCTCTTTTGATTAGGCGACTCAGCTGTCAGCTAACTCGATACAGTTGACTGTCCGATATGGCTGTTGCACTTGACTGATGTGAAAAGATTGTTCATTTCTCACTGTCTATCTTCCATCTCTTCTGATTGAGTCTTCTGAGTGTTAACTCAGCTCAATTAACCCTAGCTCATGCTTAAGCTCTTCAAATATTGATTCACATAAGGGCTTGGTGAATATGTCAGCTAACTGCTTATCAATTGAGATATATTCCAAAGTGATGTCTTTCTTTTCAACATGATCTCTTATAAAATGATATCTGACATCAATGTGCTTTGTTCTTGAATGCAACACAGGATTCTGAGTGATTGCAATAACACTTGTGTTATCACACATAATTGGAATCTCTTTTTCTTCTATTTCATAATCTCTCAGCTGGCGTCTCATCCATAAGACTTGGGCACAACAACGCTTGCCCGCAGCCTATGTACTGTGCCGGTCAGATGGATGTGGCTATTGAGTTTTGCTTCTTACTAAACCAGGAAACCAATCTGTTTCCAAGCATTTGACATGTACCTAAAGTACTTTTCCTGTCAACTCTACATCCAGCATAGTCAGAGTCTGAGTAACCAATAAGCTTGAATCCACCTTCCTTTGGATACCATAAGCCAACTTCCTGGCATCCCTTCAAATATCTTAGGATTCTCTTAGCTACAGTCATGTGGCTCTCCTTTGGTGTAGATTGAAATCTTGCAAATACACCTACTGCAAAGGTGATGTCCTCTTGGTACATTAAATAGAAGAGCAGATCCAATAAGTGCTCTGTATCTTGTTTGATCTACAGCCTTACCATCTGCATCCATTTCCATCTTGACTGATGTGTTCATTGGTATTTTCACAGAAGACTTCTCTTCCATACCAAATTTCTTCATTAAATCTCTGGTGTACTTTGTTTGACTTATGAAAGTTCCATCCTTCAATTGCTTAACTTGAAGTCCTAGGAAGAAAGTCAGCTCTCCCATCATGCTCATTTCAAATTTGCCTTGCAAGAGGTTTGAGAACTTATCACACAGCTCTTTATTTGTGGATCCAAAAATGATATCATCGACATATATTTGAACAAGCAGTATACTCTCCCCATCTTGAATTTTGAAGAGTGTTCTGTCCACTTTGCCTTTGGTAAATCCGTTATCAGTTAGAAATTGAGATAATGTATCATACCATGCTCTTGGTGCCTATTTCAATCTATATAATGCTTTCTTGAGCTTATACACCTTATCTCCAATGGTCTTCTGCTCAAAGCCTGGAGGTTGTTCAACATAGACTTCTTCCTCTAACAGACCATTTAAGAATGCACTTTTCACATCCATTTGATATATAGTGAAGTTCTTGTGAGCAGCATAGGCAAGAAACATCCGTATTGCTTCTAATCTTGCAACAAGAGCAAAGGTTTCATCAAAATCTATTCCCTCTTCTTGGCAATACCCTTTGGCTACCAACCTTGCTTTGTTTCTTACCACAGATCCTTCCTCATTCATCTTGTTTCTGAAAACCCATTTTGTGCCAATAACATTTTGATGGGTTGGTCTCTGCACCAATTCCCATACTTTGTTCCTTTCAAACTGATTCAACTCTTCTTGCATGGCTTGAATCCAATGTGTATCATCCAGTGCTTGAGACACATCTTTTGGCTCTATTTGGGAAATAAAACAAGTGAACATTACTTCTTGTTGAGCTCTGGATCTGGTTCTTACACCATCTCTAACATCTCCAATAACTAGCTCTGGTGGATGGTCTCTCAGCCATCTCACATTAGGTTGAAGCAAATTAGTTGGGTTCAACTGTCTCGCAGCTGTGTTGTCTTGAGCAGCTCCTTCATCATCATTCAGCTGTAGGCTTTCCAGCTGTCTTTGAGATTCAGCTATCTCATCTTCATCTTGGTTGATTTCTCTTGCTTCAGCTTCAACATAAGGACCCTTCTGCATAGTTTGCTGATTCAGCTTATCAGCTAACTCTTCAATGCATTCTCCATTCATATTAGGTTCATCAAAAACCACATGAATAGACTTTTCTGTGTCCATAGTCCTCTTGTTCAGCACTCTATAGGCTTTGCTCTCAGCTGAGTATCCCAAAAGATACCTTCATCAGCTTTAGCATCAAAATCCTTTAGATTATCCTTGCCATTGATGTGGATGAAGCATTTACATCCAAATATTCTAAAATATGCAACATTTGGCTTTCTCCCAGTCCATATCTCATAGGGAATCTTGGTCAATTGCCTGTTTATCATGCATCTATTTTGAGTATAGCATGCAGTGTTGATGGCTTCAAGCCAAAATCTCTTAGGTAATCCAGCTTCAGCTAACATGGTCTTTGCAGCTTCCTTGAGAGTTTTGTTCCTTCTTTCAGCTAGTCCATTCTGCTGTGGAGTCTTTGCTGCAGATAACTCATGACCAATACCATTTTCAACACAATACTGAGTTATTATCCCATTGACAAACTCTGTTCCTCTATCAGTGTCAGACCTTATCTTTATAATGGTTTGGCTCTTTTCGTTTTGAACTCTTTTCATCAGCTGAGGTAACTTATGCAAAGTTTCCTTCTTTTTGCACATGAAGATTGTCCATGTATATCTTGAATAATAATCCACCACTACTAAGGTGTATTTCTTTCTACTTATGCTGGCTGGTTCAACTGGACCAAATAAATCCATATGCAACAGATGTAATATCCTTGTTGAAGAAGGACTAGGTTTCTCCTTGAATGAAGATTGGATCTGTTTTCCCATCTGGCTTGCATCACATACACTTTCCTTCTTGTACACTGAGTCTGGCAATCCTTCCACAAGATGACTCCTTGCAAGCTTGTTGATTGTCTTGAAATTCAGATGACTCAGCTTCTTGTGCCACAGCCAACTTAATTCGGCTGTGCTCTTTGCTAACAGACAGGTGGTTGGTGTGGCAGTAGACCAATCTACCACATACATATTCTTCTGTCTTGATCCTTGGAACACTATTTCATTTGATTCAGTATCTTTAATCTGTCATACTCCCATATTGAATCCTACATTGTAGCCTTTATCGCAAAGTTGACTTATGCTGAGCAAGTTAAAATTGAGTCCCTCAACATAAACAACATTTATGATTTCCAATCCATTTTTCTTGATAGATCCAGTGCCTTTTATTTCCCCTGGAGCTTCATTTCCTCCAAATATTACTTTTGTACCTCTAATCTCCTTGAATCTTGACAGAATTTTCTTGTTTCCTGTCATATGTCTGGAACATCCACTATCCATGTACCAAGTTCTTTGGCACTCAGTTGTTCCTTGAACCTGCAATCACATAAATTATTTTTTAGGTACCCATGCTTGCCTGGGTCCTGAAGGGTTAGTGCTGTAAGATGATCCAACCAACCTATAGCCAAATGATTTGACTCTAAGAGGTTGCCATCTATCTGGGCCATAATCATAATTCACTTTGGCAAATTTCTTAGGGGCTTTAGGTTCATACAGTTGTCACTTTTGTCTGTATGCCTGTGTGCGTGTTTTAGCAATTGCCTTCTTTGGGTAGTTGTGATATTTCCGAGTGTAGTGCCTGGGTGCATATGTGTGCTGATAATAGCTCTTTTGCCTTTGGAATGACCTTTGCTGAGATCTAGGTGTTTGCCATCTAGGCTTGTATTCCAGTGGTCTTTGCTGATTTTTCACATTATTCCAATTAGCTTGGCTTGGATAGTTTCTACCATTCCCATCATATATGTTTCTTTGATAAAACTTCTGGGGTTCTTGGTAGCTCTGTTTCTTCTTCACAGAGTACTTTCTATTTCGAGTTTGCTGAGGAACTCTGCTGGATTTCTTCTCAGCTGTCCTCTCAGCATACTCAACTGGCTCTTTTCCTTTCCCTTTATATCCAAGGCCAGTTTGTTTGTGATTGTGCTTTGGAATGAATGTGGGTGCAACATTTGGTGTTTTGGATTTTTGAGATGCTTCATTACTTGAAGATCCTTTTTCAAAAATCACTCTAGGAGTTTGACTGTGCACAAAGGAATTGAATCATATGCCCGTCTTATCTCCATATTCTTTTTCTATAGCAGCTATCTCTGCTATTAGTTTGGCATTTTCAGCCTTCAACTCTTTCTTCTCACCAGCTATGTGACTTAGAGTACTTAGCTCCTTAGTCAGCTATGAGTTTTGGCTTTTGAGCTGGCTGTTTTCCTCATTTAATAGTGTGTGTGAGGATTTAATGTGCTTAAAAAGTCTTTCATCATTTTTCCTAATGAATCATAAAGATCGGTGGGTGATGAAGTGTGTGTATCACAATCACTATCACTAGAATCTGAATGAGATGAGTTAGAGTGTACCTCTTCTTCTTCGTCTGGTTGATCTTGTTCTTTAGCCATTAGATAGATCATAGCTTCTTCTTCAGGATCACTTGAGTAGTCACCTTCACTACTCTCTGAGTCTGCTGCTTCTTTAGACTTAGCTGTCTCAACAGTCTCAACAACCAACATGGCTTTCTTCTTTTCCTGTCTTCTTTCTCTGAAGACTTTTCTTTCTTCTTCATTCCTGTATTTATTGACTGGTGGATATGAACAGTCAATTGCAAAATGTCTTGGTTGTCTGCAATTCCAACACAGGTTCTCAGCTCTTTGATCAGCTTTTTCTATCCTTGGGTTATCAGTTCTCTGATACTCAACCCTTTGATGCTCAGCTCTCTTGGGTGGCCTTGTCTTCCCTTGACTTGGAGGGAGCTGACTATCTCCTGGAGGATTCACCCTTGTTTCTTTTATAGGTCTTATTGAAGAACTTGTTGAATCTTTTAACCATCAGGGCAATCTCCTCCTGGTCTATGGCTTCCTTGACTTCAGCTCTTTTTCCTTCCTTGACTATAAGAGCAGCTGTCTTACGGTACAACTGTCTCCTCTTGATCTTTTCTTCTCAGCTCAAACTCATAAGCTTTGAGATATGAGAATAGCTGATGATTGGATGTTGTTGTGAGGTTCATTGAATGTCTCAAAGCCATGACCTTCATTTCCCATTCAACTGGGAGGCTTCTCTGAATCTTCATACACATTTCCTTTTGTGCATATTCTTTCCTAAGTGCTGATAGCTCATTTGTGATTTCAGTGAATCTGGCATCCAGCTGATCCAAGGTTTCACCTGCAAGCATTTTAAAATTTTCAAATTTCTGTATAGCAATAGACAAGTTATTTTCTTTAATTTGCTCAGATCCTTCACCAATTAAAGTTAATTTATCCCAGATTTGTTTTGCAGTTTGGCAAGAATTGACTTTGTTGAACATTGCTTTGTCCAAAGTTTTGTAAAGTATGTCCTTGGCCACATTGTCCAAGTTGTATCTTTTTCTGTCCGCGTTTGTCCACTCAGTCCTTGGTTTCTCAACCATGGCTGGTCTTGCCTCAGCAGCAACTTCTTCTCCTTCAGCTGCAGCTGCTCTCCTTGTGGCCGTGTTCACTTTCAGTATTTGCAGTGGCCCATCCTCTATCACTAGCCACATTTCATCATGTAAAACAGATAGATGAGTCTGTATATGAATTTTCCAGTCATCAAACTCCTCAATAATGAACATAGGAATGCGTGTCAGATTTGCTTACATGATAATAACTTTTGCTAAGAATGAAAAGTTTTAAAAATGCAAGTGTTAAAAATCTTTTTAGAAAAGATAGAGATCTAGTTTAGTAACCAGTGCGAAAGGCTCAATGAACCAACTGCTCTGATACCACTTGTAGGTCCCAACGGGTGTGAGTAAGGTTTAGAAAGGGGGGTTGAATAAACCTTACCAAATTTTCGATTTAGTACTTTTAAAGAAATTACAGAGTTAACACAAACAACTAAGTCCTTTAGGGACAACTAAGTTGGTTATTCAGCAGAGTTAGCCACTCAACAGACTCGATAGAGCTTTTGATAGAATAACTCAACTGTTTAACCTGAAACTTAACTTGGTTGTTGTTGGGAAATTATTTTGTAGATTTTGATGAATGCCATGTAAAACTTAGAATACGAAGTTGGCACCCCATTCTTGTTATAAATTGCATTGTAATAGATAGGGCTGGTAGAGCTGAGTCAAGTCGGTATGCTGAACATGCAAGAAGACAATTTGGAGACTAAAAGGAAGACTCATTGTGAGGCAATTGAATGTGGCAAAGAAGAGAAGACAGGAACTCGACTGAAGGTGCAGCTAAGATGCAGCTGAGTGAAGTATCAGTCAAGTCAACTCAAGATAGCCAAGTCTCAAGTTGAAGTGACAGAAGAGTCATCCAATGATTGTAAGGTGACTCTAAGTCACCTGGGAAGGCAAGGAAATGCGGTCAAGTCGAGATAATCGAAAGAGATCCGTTGCACGTAAATTAAGAGAATTACCTAAACAAGTAATACTTCCATACTACCTTTCTTAAAGTGCTTAGTCCCAGCATGCAAAAGGAATAAACCAATGGGAAGCACTTGCAGACCGTGTCGAACTCGAAAAGTCAAGAATCGTTCATACGAGGAAACATAAATTCAAGGATCGCAACAAGACAAACCAACGACCACAAGTGACTTTCAAAAATAAGCCTATCTCTTCAACGAAAGCGATTTTTGAAAGATCACTATAAAAGGCCGAGGAATCACTCGAGAGAAGGTAACCGACACCAACCATGAACATTCAAGCTAACATTTGAACTATAACCAAGAATACTCTCAAGTCATTCAAGATCAATCCTCAAGCCTACATTACGAAGGAAATCAATCCAACACTCACTTGTGAAGGAAAGACAACTTCAATCAGTTGAAGAGGAAACATTTGAAGAATCAAGGGGTCTACATTCCACGAAGGATTGTAGAAAGGTTCAAGGTCGAACCAAGCTTAAGCTAGTTGGAGGGCTTCGTGATCAAATCCAAGGAACTTAAGCAAGTGGGCTGTAGTAGCAAGGCAAAATTTGCCCAATGAAGAAACCGAGTCGTCGATTTAAAGCCACCAGTGTGACCAAGGCATCTCCGCATCGAGTCCCAAAGGATCAAGTCACCGTGTGATCAAGACTTGTACCTGGATTGTTAACCACTCTGTAAATTGATCAATACTTAGTGGATTCCTCCAGGAGTTGGAGAAGAGAGGAGTAGAAGAATTACCCCATCTTCGAACCTCTATAAAAACTTATTGTGTCATTTACATTTCAAAGACTTTAATTTTTGCATCTTATTTTTATATCTGTTTGATAAATTTGCTATCCAATTGATAATCAATCGAGTGCTAAAACCAAGTATTAAAACAAACTTAACCAAATTCAAGGGGTTAAGTCTTCCGTTGAAAACATATCACAATCAAGTTAAGTCTTTAGTCAAAACAATAGCTGAGTTATTCTATCAACAAATACTCAATCAGTCCTGTTGAGTGACTAACTCTGCTGATTAACTAACTTAGTTGTCCATCAAGGACTCAACTATGAAGTATTAACTCTGAATATTTTTAAAAGGACTAAATCGAAAAGTTGGTAAGGTTTATTCAACCCCCCTTCTAAACCTTACACTCACACCCCTTGGGACTTACAGTTGTGTTGAGTTTTTCAGCAGAAGACTTAACACCCTTTGATTTGTTTTAAACTTGTCTTAACACTTGATTTTAGCACGTAGGTATTAATCAGTTGGATAGAAAATTATCAGCAGATATAAGTAAGTATGCAGAAATAAAAGTGCTGAAATGTAAATGACACAAATGATTTTTATAGAGGTTCGAAGATGGGGTAATTCTTCTAATCCTCTATTCTCCAACTCCTGGAGGAATACACTAAGTAACGATCGATTCACAAAGTGGTTATCGATCAGAGACCGTCTTGATCACACAGCTGACTTGCTCCTTGGACTCAGTCTAGAGATGCCTTGGTCACACAACTGGCTTCTCTTCCGACTCAACTTCTTCACAAGGCAACTGCCTTGCTACTTCAGCTCACTTTTTCAAGCTTCTTGGATTTGATCATGAAGCCCTCCAATAACTTGAGACTGGTTCGACCTTGAACCTTTCTACAATCCTCTTTAGAAAGTAGACCCCTTTTGATTCTTCAAAAGTTTCCTCTTCAACAGTTTGAAGTTGTCTTTCCTTCACAACTTTGTGTTGGATTGATTTTCTTCGAGTTTCAGGCTTGAGGATTTCGCTTGAATATCTTGAGAATATTTTGTAGGTTACAGTTTGAATATAGCGTGCTTGTTCGTGGTTGAGGTAACCTTTTCTCAATGAGTTTCCTCAGCCTTTTATAGTGAACTTTCAAAAATCTGCCCGTTGAAGAGATAGGCTGATTTCAAAAGTCACTTGTGTTCATTGGCTTGTCTTGTTGTAGTCCTTGATGTTGACATTTTCTCGTATTTAATGTCTTGCAGCATTGCAGCGTATCTGACACTAGGTGCAGTATTTCCCATTGGTTTGTTCCTTTTGCACACAACTGGAACTAGCACTTTATCTCTGACAACTTTAACTTGTTACCATTCTGAGTAACATTCTTGACTTTCATCAACGGATCTCATTCAGTTGTCTTGACTTGACTGCAGTCTTTTATTCCCCAGGTGACTTGAGTTAGCTTCCAATCTTTGGATGACTCATCTGTCACTTCAACTTGAGACTTGGCTTCTTGAGTTGACTTGACTAACTCTTCATACAGCTATTTCACAGATGATACACCTTCAGTCGAGTTCTTGACTTTTCTTCCTTGCCATACTCAAATGTCTTGCAATGAGTCTTCACTTTTAGTCTTGATTTCTTCTTGTATTTCTAGGCATAACTGACTTGACTCAGCTTTTCCAGCCCTATCTATCACAATACAAATTACAAGGAAAATGGGGTGCCAACTTTCTAGTTTAAGTTTTACATGGCATTCATCAAAGTCTACAAAATAAATTCCCAACAGATCCAATGAGTGCTCTATATCTGGTTTGATCTACAGCCTTCATCCATGTCCATCTTGACTGATGTGTTCATTGATATTTTCACAGAAGACTTCTCTTCCCTACCAAATCTCTTCATTAAATCTCTGGTGTACTTTGTTTGACTTATGAAGGTTCCATCCTTCAATTGCTTGACTTGAAGTCCTAGGAAGAAAGTCAGCTCTCCCATCATGCTCATTTCAAATTTTCCTTGCATGTGGTTTGAGAACTTATCACACAGCTCTTTATTTGTGGATCCAAAAATGACGGTGTCCACATATATTTGAACAAGCAGTACTCTCTCCATCTTGAATTCTGAAGAGTGTTCTATCCACTTTGCCTTTGGTGAAACCATTGTGAGTTAGAAATTGAGACAATGTATCATACCATGCTATCGGTGCCTGTTTCAATCCATATAGTGCTTTCTTGAGCTTGTACACCTTATCTCCAATAGTCTTCTGCTCGAAACATGGAGGTTGTTCAACATAGACTTCTTCCTCTAGCAGTCCATTCAGAAATGCACTCTTCACATCCATTTGATATACAGTAAAGTTCTTATGTGCAACATAGGCAAGAAACATCTTTATTGCTTCTAATCTTGCAACAGGAGCAAAAGTTTCATCAAAATCTATTCCTTCTTCTTGGCAATACCCTTTGGCTACCAATCTTGCTTTGTTTCTTACCACAAATCCTTCCTCATTCATGTTGTTTCTGAAAACCCATTTTGTGCCAATAACATTTTGATGGGTTGGTCTCTGCACCAATTCCCATACTTTGTTTCTTTCAAACTGATTCAGCTCTTCTTGCATGGCTTGAATCAAATGTGTGTCATCCAATGCTTGAGACACATCTTTTGGCTCAATTTGGGAAATAAAACAAGTAAACATTTCTTCTTGGCGTGCTCTGGATCTGGTTCTTACACCATCTCTAACATCTCCAATAAGTAACTCTGGTGGATGGTCTCTCAGCCATCTCACATCAGGTTAGAGTAAGTCAGCTGGGTTCAGCCGTCTCGCAGCTAATTTGTCTTAAACAACTCTTTCATCTTCATTTAGCTGTAGACTTTCCAGCTGTCTTTGAGATTCAGCTATCTCATCTTCATCTTGGTTGATTGCTCTTACTTCAGCTTCAACATAGGGACTCTTCTGCATAGTTGGCCGATTCAGCTTGTCAGCTAACTCTTCAATGTCTTCTCCATTCACATTAGGTTCATCAAAAACCACATGGATAGACTCTTCTGTGACCATAATCCTCTTGTTCAACACTCTATAGGCTTTGCTTTCAGCTGAGTATCCCAAAAAGATACCTTCATCAGCTTTAACATCGAAAGCCTTCAAATTATCTTTGCCATTGTTGTGGATGAAACATTTACATCCAAATATCTTGAAATATCCAACATTTGGCTTTCTCCCTGTCCAGTTTTCATAGGGAGTCTTGATTAATTGCCTATTTATCATGCATCTATTTTGAGTATAGCATGCTGTGTTAATGGCTTCAACCCAAAATCTCTTAGGCAATCCTACTTCAGCTAACATAGTTCTTGCAGCTTCCTTGAGAGTTATGTTCCTTCTTTCAGCTACTCCATTCTGCTGTGGAGTCCTTGCTGCAGATAACTCATGAGCAATACCATTTTCAACACGATACTGAGTGATTATCCCATTGACAAACTCAGTTCCTCTATCAGACCTTATCTTTATAATGGTTTGGCTCTTTTCATTTTGAACTCTTTTCATCAGCTGAGGTAACTTCTGCAAAGTTTCCTTCTTTTTGCACATGAAGATTGTCCATGTATATCTTGAATAATAATCCACCACTTCTAAGGTGTATTTCTTTCCACTTATGTTGGCTCGTTCAACTGGACCAAATAAATCCATATGCAAAAGATGCAATATCCTTGTTGAAGAAGGACTAGGCTTATCCTTGAATGAAGATTTGATTTGCTTTTCCATCTGGCATGCACCATATACACTTTTCTTCTTGTACACTGAGTCTGGCAATCCTTCCACAAGATGACTCCCTGCAAGCTTGTTGATTGTCTTGAAATTCAGATGATTCAGCTTCTTGTGCCACAACCAACTTGATTCGGCTGTATTCTTTGCTAACAGACAAGTGCTTGGTGTCGCAGTAGACCAATCTACCACATACATATTCCTTTGTCTTGATCCTTGCAGCACTATTTCATTTGTTCAGTATCTTTGATCTAGCACACTCCCATATTGACAACGTTGTAGCCCTTGTCATAGAGTTGGCTGATGCTTAATAGGTTGAAGTTGAGGCCTTCAACATAAGAACCATCAGTGATTTCCAATCCATTCTTCTTGACAGATCTTGTGCCTTTGATTTCCCCATATACCAGGTTCCTTGGCACTCAGCTGTTCCTTGAACCTGCAATCAAGGAAATTAGTTTTTAGGTACCCATACTTGCCTGGGACCGGAGGGGTTAGTGCTGTAAGATGATCCAACCAACCTATAGCCAAATGACTTGACTCTAAGAGGTTGCAATCTATCTGTGCCATAATCATAGTGCACATTTGCAAATTGCTTGGGGGTTTTAGGTTCATATCTCTTTTGTCTGTATGCCTGTGTGTGTGTTTTAGTAATTGCTTTCTTGGGGTAGTTGTGATATTTCTGAGTGTAGTGCCTGGGTGTATATGTGTGATGATAATATCTCTTTTGCTTTTGGAATGACCTTTGCTGAGGTTTAGGTCTTTGCCATCTAGGCTTGTATTCCATTGGTCTTTGCTGATATTTCACATTGTTCCAATCAACTTGGCTTGGGTAGTTTCTACCATTCCCAACATGGATGATTTTCTGATGAAACTTCTGGGGTTTTTGGTAGCTCTGTTTGTTTTTCACAGAGTACTTTCTGTTTGGAGTTTGCTGAGGAACTCCGCAGGATTTATTCTCAGCTGTCCTCTCAGTATACTCAACTGGCAGTTTTCCTTTCCCTTTATATCCAAGACCAGTTTGTTTGTGATTGTGATTAGGAGTGAATGTGGGTGCAATATTTGGTGTTTTGGGTTTTTGAGAAGCTTCATTGCTTGAAGATACGTTTTCCAACATCACTCTAGGATTTTGACTGTGCACAAAGGAATTGAATCCTATGCCTGTCTTATCTCCACATTCTTTTTGACTCATGATAAGATCATCCAATGATTTGGATGCCTTTGTAAATGAGGCAATCACATTTTTAAGATCATTTTCTCTCTTTTCTCAAAGACTATCTCTGCTAATAGTTTAGCATTCTCGCCTTGACTCTTCACTGTTCTCATCGGCTATGTGACTTAGAGTACTCGGCTCCTTAGTCACTATGAGTTTTGGCTTTTAAATGGGCCGTTTTCCTCATTTAGAAGTGTGTGTAAGGATTTAATGTGCTCAAAATCTTTCATCATTTTGCCTAATGAATCATAAAGATCAGTGGGTGATGAAGTGTGTGTATCACAATCACTATCACTTGAATCTGAACGAGATGAGTTAGAGTGTATCTCATCTTCTTGGTCTGGTTGATCTTGTTCTTTAGCCATAAGACAGATCATGGCTTTTTCTTCAGAGCCACTTGAGTAGTCAGCTTCACTACTCTCTGAGTCTGCTCCTTCTTTAGACTTAGCTGTCTCAGCAGTCTCAGCAGCCAACATAGCTTTCTTCTTTTCCTGTCTTCTTTCTCTGAAGACCTTTCTTTCTTCTTCATTCTTGTATTTATTGACTGGTGGATAGGAACAGTCAACTGCAAAATGTCCTGGTTGTCTGCAGTTCCAGCACAGGTTCTCAGCTCTTTGGTCAACTCTTTCTATCCTTGGGTTATCAGCTCTCTGATATTCAACCCTTTGATGCTCAGCTCTCTTGGGTGGTCTATCTTCCCTTAACTTAGAGGGAGCTGAATGTCTCATGGAGGTTTCACCCTTATTTCTTTTATAGTTCTTATTGAAGAACTTGTTGAATATTTTAACCATCAGGGCAATTTCCTCATGGTCTATGGCTTTGTTTGGTTCATCTCTCTTTCTATCATTGACTATCAGTGCAGCTGTCTCCTCTTGATCTTTTCTTCTCAGCTCAAACTCATAGGCTTTGAGGTCTGAGAATAGCTCATGATTGGATATTTTTGAGAGGTCCATTGAATGTCTCAGAGCCATAGTCTTCATTACCCATTCAGCTGGGAGGCTCCTTAAGATCTTCATACACATCTCCTTTTGTGTGTATTCCTTCCCAAGAGCTGAAAGCTCATTTGTGATCTCAGTGAATCTTGCATCCAGCTGATCCATAGATTCTCCTGCAAACATTTTGAAATTTTCAAATTTTTGAACAGCAACATATAATTTATTTTCTTTAATTTGCTCTGATCCTTCACATATTAAAGTTAGTTTATCCCATATTTTTTTTGCTGTTTTGCAGGATTTGACTTTATTGAACATTGCTTTGTCCAAAGTCTTGTAGAGTATGTCCTTGGCCACATTGTCCAAGTTGTATCTCTTTCTATCATCATTTGTCCACTCAGTCCTTGGTTTTTCAACCATGGCTGGTCTTTCTTCAAAGAAGAACTTCTTCTCCTTCAAATTACAGCTCTCTTCTTCTTAGCTCTCACTTTCAATATTTGCAGTGGCCCATCCTCTATCACAAGCCACATTTCATCGTGTAGAGCAGATAGATGAGCCTGCATACAAATTTTCCAGTCATCAAATTCCTCAATATTGAACATAGGAATGCGTGTTAAATTTTCTTCCATGATAATAACTTTGCTAAAAATGAAAGATTTTGAAAATACAAGTGTTTGAAACCTTTTTGAAAAGATAGAGATCTAGTTCAGTAACCAGTGCGGAAGGCTCAATGAACCAATCACTCTGATACCACTTGTAGGTCCCAAGGGGTGTGAGTAAGGTTTAGAAGGGGGGGGTTGAATAAACATTACCAGCTTTTTGATTTTATCCCTTTTAAAATATTACAAAGTTAACACAAACAGCTAAGTCCTTGAGGGACAGCTAAGTTGGTTATTCAGCAGAGTTAGCCACTCAACAGACTCGATAGAGCTGTTGATAGAATAACTCAGTTGTTTAACCTGAACTTTATTTTAGATGTGTTGGTTTTATCAGCGGAAGACTTAACACCCTTTGAATTGATTTAAACTTATTTTAACACTTGATTTTAGCACTTGGTTATTAATCAGTTGAATAGCAAATAAGTTTATCAGCATGTATGATGTAAGAATGCAGAAATGTAAATGTACTGAAAAATAAATGACACAGTTGATTTTTATAGAGGTTCGAAGATGGGGTAATTCTTCTAATCCTCTCTTCTCCAACTCCTGGAGAAATCCACTATGTAAAAGATCTGTTTACAAAGTGGTCAACAATCTAGACTTGGTCACACAACTAGCTTATCTTCCGACTCAGCTTCTTCACAGGGCAGCTGCCTTGCTACTTCAACAGTTTGAAGTTGTCTTTCCTTCACAGCTTGTGTTGGATCGATTTCCTTCGAGTTTCAGGCTTGAGGATTTGCTTGAATATTCTTGAGAGTATTGCACGTTACTAGCTTGAATATTGCTTGCTTGTTCGTGGTTCAGGTAAACTTTTCTCAATGAATTTCCTTAGCCTTTTATTGTGAACTTTCAAAAATCTGCCTGTTGAAGAGATAGGCTGATTTCAAAAAGTCACTTGTGTTTGTTAGCTTGTCTTTTCTTGGTCCTTAATCTTGATATGTAGACCCTTCCTCGTATTAAATGAATTTGCAGCTTTTCAGGTTCTGACACGAGGTGCAGTGCTTCCCATTGGTTTATTCCTTTTGCACGCTTCTAAGATGAGCACTTTAAGACCTGGCAGCATGGAAGTATTACTTATTTAAGTAATGTTATTGACTTCTATGCAACAGATTCATTCAGTTAACTCCTCTTGGCTGCTGCCTTTTTCCCTAGGTGACTTGAGTATGCTCCAATCATTGGAAGACTCATCTGTCACTTTCAACTTGAGACTTGGCTTCTTGATTTACTTGACTGACTCTTCACACATCTGTTCCTCAGCTGATACATCTTCAGTCGAGTTCTTGATCTTCTATCTTGGCCATACTCAGCTGTTCCACAGCGGAGTCTTCACTTCAGTCTCCAGTTGACTTCTTGTATTTCCAGGCGTAGCTGACTTGACTCAGCTTTTCCATCCCTATCTATTACAATGTAAATTACAAGGAAAATGGGGTGCCAACTTTCTAGTTTAATTTTACTTGGCATTCATCAAAATCTATAAAATAAATTTCCCAACAGGCACGTCTTGAGATCCATCGTCGCCATTGTCTTAATACACTTCATCCTCTGGTTGATAAAAGAGGTGGGGTGAGAACAAAAATTCTCAGTGGGTGGGTGTCGGTGTGTGAGTATGGCTGGTTTTTATTCACGGAAAATTGTTTCATGGAACACAATGCATGAAGTGCATATGACTTTGTCTCGTTATTTGTATAAAGATTTTTTCATTAATCATTATGTTAGATTAGTCAGAATCAGTCAAGCATTAATATTATTTAATTAAATTTACTTTCACTTTCAATCGGATAAAGCCGAAGCAAATTATCCCACTTTCCTTGGATAAAGCCGAAGCAAATTAATCCACTCGGATAAAACCGAAGCAAATTATCCCACTTTAAATTTTCACTTTACTTTTCACTTTCATTCTCAATTTCACTTCCACTTATCATTTCACTTCACATTTCATTTCACGTTTCACTTTAAATTTCACTTCAGTTCACATTTCACTTTAAATTTCACTTCAGTTCACATTTCACTTCCACTTTACGTTTCACTTAATTCTTCACTTCAAGATTTCTCTTCCAAGTACTATCTTGCTCGTTCAAAAATTTGATAAAATCAGTTAGCAAGTCCGGAGTGATCTTGGTCACACGATATCCGATATTTATTTCAAAACAAAACTCGCGGTCTAGTTATCGGGCGGATAATCTAGCCGGTTTTAATATTCGGTTCGGCGCATTATGTTCAAGCTTGATATTTTTATTAGATAAGTATGAAATATCTCTTAAAATATTTATAAGGTAACTGAGTTAGAAAATCTCAACTTCAATGTCCTTAGCAATTTTAATAAAAAAATCATTTTTACTAAGGAGAACATTCACTTGCCAGGTTCTAAAATTCAATAAGTTTAAATTCCGGACTCGGAAAAGAGTAAGGTAAGTTCCCAAAAATTCTAAATTCCCAGAGGTTTAAATTTTCCAGAGGCTCGAGACAGATTTTATAAATTTTGCAAATTCGCCCTCTAGTTTCCAAAAATTGCAATTTTTGACTTGATATTTTAAAATTAGGTAACTCTTAAACCGGGAAGGATTTTGAGGTGATTCCAATTTTCAAATACTTTTTTGGACAGTAATAAGTTGTTGTTAAAACAGTTTTAAAAATTTCAAAAGTTAGGTACCTCATTTTTGAAAATTACATTTTTGGCTCAAAAGCGATTTTTTGTCGTTAAAGGCTCGTTTCAAGTCGGATGGTTATGAAATTTGAACTAAAGGTTTAAAATATCATAATAAATAAATCTGCAAGTTTTCAAGATACCTTGACTGCCCAAGTTTCTGAAAATTTCAGTTTTGATCCTTTAAGTTTTACAATTTTTCATTTTGATATCAAACTTGTTCCTTATTGTATTTTCTTGCCCGGAAGGGGTCCCAATCTTTCAAGTCACTTTATATATGAAATTTACAGTCTCTTGGGTCAAATATTCGAATTTTCAGTGATGGCCTTCATAGTTTTTCATATTTACACTTTTGGCCCAATATTTCACAATAATTGCAAAAATAACCAAGCTTCGATTTTTCTTGCACAAGTTACAAGTACAGAATTACAATAATATATAAAAACACATTTTAAAACATTTATAAAATATATTTGAACATTAATAGCATCATAAATCATAAAAGCATAATGATGAGCAATTTTTATCAATATTTTATGCAAGAAAAATATCATACTCATCTTTTTATTTTCTCTAAATTTCATTAAAACATAAATCTCATAAATATTTGTTAAAATTTATAAAATATCATATTATCACATGAACATGCATTTTTGTGCACTAATAGAAAGAATGATCCATTTTTTGTAGAAATAATTTTCACTCACCTTATGTTGTTCGGTTGATAGGTCTAGAAGCGGTATTTTCTCACTAACTCTCGAGAATTTTGACTTCCACTTAATAGGCAGCCCCTAAGTTCCAAACATTACACGAATTGGATTTAGAATATGAAGATTTTGAGGTAAGGAGGAAGAAATTTGAATAAGGACCAAAGGTCAACCCCTAATTCACCTTAAAATATAATTTTGGTTTTAAAATTTGAAACCAAAATGGAAAAAGAAAAAGATGCTAAAACCTCAAATTTACCTTGATATCTTGATTTCTAGGGATGTATTGAAAGTCCTTTCAAGCTTATGTCCAAGTCTCCTTAATGACTTCAAGTTGAAACCTCTAAGTGTAACTCAAAATGGAAAATAAACTCAAATTAGTAGGGAATGAGGTAGGCTTGAAGATTTTAAGGAGTGATTGAAGAAGAAGAAGAATTTTCTTTACCTTGGCTTGATGTGGTTCGAAATTTCTTGAGGTAGGGGGAGGAAGTTCTTGTATTTTTAACTAAGTTTGGAGAGGAGAGAGTGTTAAGAGAGTTTGGAATAAGTGTAGTGAAAAAAATAAAGTTTTGATCACTTCAATCCTATAATGACCGAATTGTTGGAGGTCTGTGGGAGGATTTTTGGTTTGTGTTGGTTAGATGATAATTAGTGGTGGAGTAATTAGGAGATTAGGACCAAAGAATATGGCTAGGTTACTTTATTAGGGACATGGAGCCAAAAGCTAGATTTTAGGGAAATTATTTTGTTTTGTTTGACCAAGATGTAGTGGGTTTTGTAGGATACATTTTTAAATTGTAGGCTTTAAAAAATTGAAATAACCTCCCATTTTATAATGGGTAATTTTCGAATTTTTTTTTAAAATATAATAAAAAATAATTTTTTTTAAAAAATATAATAATTTTTTTAATAAAAATTGAAAGAAAATAAAATGTATAAATATCTATAATTAAATATTTAGAAATTTAAAAATTAAAGATGTGAAATAAGAAATACGTTTTTTTGAAAAAAATTGATTGAAAGTTGGTTGGGATAAATTATAGAATGAGATGAAATATTAGGATAAGGGTCGAAATGTACTCCTAAATTTTCGAGGGTCTAATATTTCTAAGGTTGTAGTTAACCAATCAAGTAATAATACTAGACGAGAATATAAAATCGTTAAGCTCAAAAATGAGAAAGACGTAATTGACGTCGGAAGAATAAGTAAAAGTCGGGTCGCAATTCGTTAATAATGGATTCGTTTTACTTAACCAAATAAATAAATCACTACGCAATGCCGTATCTCACGTCGCTAAAATTCGGGGCGTCACATATATAATAGATATTCATAGCACAAAGTCCATTATTCATTATTGTATGTAAAAAGCTCAGACCAAATTTTAATATGTGCATTACATTGCACCAGATTTCGACACCTGTCCCCCTAGATGTTCAAGATGATTCTGTTAGGAAATTTTATGTTTAGATTTTGATGTTACCATGTAAAACTCAGATTAGGAAGTTGGCACCCCATTTTCTATGTAATTCAACTTGTAATAGATAGAGCTGAATAAGCTGAGTTGGAGTCAGCTAAGTTGAAGATTACAAGACTCGACTTAAGATCAAAGAGGAGACCTAGCTATGTGTCAGCTGTATAAAGCCAAGTGAAGGTTCAGTCAAGTGACATAAAAGTTGTCTCAGTCAGCAGACTGACAGCTAAGTCATTCCAAAATGATTGGAATCAAATGTCAAAGGGGTATGCAACAGACAAGATTTGAAGAAAGCTGATAGAGATCTGTTGTCAACAGAAGTCAAGGTTTTGCTGGAAATAGGCCTGTGTCAGGCTTCCATCAATAAAGTTGTTCTGTTGAAAGAGTGCAAAAAGCAAGGAACCAATGAGATGTACCTGAAAACCTGCAGAGATGAAGGAAAAGCTGCAGAGCATTAAATTATGGTATGATCCACATTAATGCTGTAAGACAAGACAAGCCAACAACCTATGAGTGTGATTTGAAATGTGTGTCTATCTCTTCAGCAGACATAATTTCAAATCTACACTATAAAAGGCTGAGGAAGCAAGTTAGAGAAGATTATCGAGTTCATTACAAGCAATCAAGCAATAACCTGCAAATTCTCTCAAGCTTTCAATGATATCCTTAAGCCAAAATTCGAAAGAACTCAATCCAACACATTCAGTGAAGGAAAGATTACTTCACCAGTTGAAGAGGAAATTCTGTTTAAAGAACAAAGGGGTCTACTCTCCAAGGTTAAATGAGAAGTAGTGAGGTTGAACGAGACGTAGTGAGGTTCAAGTTCGAACCAGAGGCTTTAGACTCATTGGAGGGCTGTGTGATCGAATCCAAGAGTTTGAAAGAGCTGAAGTAGCAAGACAACTGTTTTGTGAAGAAGCTGAGTCCCATGAGCAACTGGTCGTGTGATCGAAGCTGACTCTGACTGTTGACCGCTTTGTAACCAAGATCTGTTTACCTAGTGGATTCCTCCAGAAGTTGGAGAAGAATGGATTAGAGGAATTACCCCATCCTCGAACCACTATAAAAATTGCTTGTATCTTATTTACTTAAATCACATTTATTTCTTGCACTTACTTTATATCTGTTGCTAAGGTATAATTGCTGAACTCAACTGATAATAACAAATTGCTAAAACAAGTGTTGCAAAACAAGTTTATAACAAGGGTGAAAAGTCTTCCGCTGAACAAAAACTAAATCAATTGTTTTTCTAAGTGTTAGCTGAAAGCAGCTAAGTTGTACTATAAATAGCTCAGTCGAGTCTGTTGAGTGAGTAACTTTGCTGAGTAAGCCGACCTAGCTGTCCCTCAAGGACTAAGCTAATTTGTGTAAAACTCTGAAAATAATTTGAAAGGACTAAATCGAAAAGTTGGTAAGGTTTATTCAACCCACCTCTAAACCTTACTCATCACCCCTTGGGACCTATAAGTGGTATCAGATCGGTTGGTTCATCGAGTCTTCCGCACTGGTTACTGAACTAGATCTCATTCTTTTTCAAAAAAATCAACACTTGAGTTTTTAAAGCTTTTATTTCAAAAGCAAAATTATTATCATGGAGGCAAATCTAACTCGCATTCCAATATTTAATGTGGAAGAGTTGATTGGAAATTCGTATGCAGGCTCACCTACCAGTCCTGCATGATGAAATGTGGCTAGTGATAGAGGATGGGCCAATTCAAATCCTAAAGGTCAACACCGCTGTGAGAAGATCACCTCCTGTTGAAGGAGAGGATGCTGCACCAGCAGAGCCCATACTGGCTATGGTTGTAAAACCTCGTTGTGAATGAACCAATGAATATCGAAAGAGATACAATCTTGACAATGTTGCCAAGGACATTCTTTATAAAACCTTGAATTAGGATATGTTTAATAAAGTCAAATCTTGCAAAACAGCCAAAGAAATTTGGGAAAAACTTACTTTGATTTGTGAAGGATCTGATCAAATCAAAGAAAATAAATTAACTATTGCAGTCCAAAAGTTTGAAACATTTAAAATGATTGCAGGTGAAAGTCTGGATCAACTGGATGCCAGATTTAAAGAAATCACCAATGAGCTTTCAACTTTGGTAAAGGAGTACACGCAGAAGGAGATGTGTATGAAGATCCTAAGGTCTCTCCCAGCTGAGTGGGAAATGAATGTCATGGCCCTAAGATATTCCATGGACCTTTCCAAAACATCAGACCATGAGTTATTCTCTAACCTCAAAGCATATGAGTTTGAGCTGAGAAGAAAGGAATAAGAGGAGACAACTGTGCCCAAGACGGCTGCACTCATGGCCAGTGAAGGAAAGAAAGCTGAGTCAAAGGAGACAATAGAACTAGAGGAGATTGCCCTAATGGTAAAAAGGTTCAACAAGTTCTTCAATAAGAACTATAAAAGGAACAAGGGTGAATCTTAAAAGAAGACACTCAACACCCTCCAAAGCAAGGGAGGACAGACCATCCAAGAGAGCTAAACATCAAAGAACTGAGTATCAGAGAGCTGATAATCAGAGGACTGATAGAGCTGAGAACCTATGTTGGAACTGCAGACTACCAGGACACTTTGCTGTTGACTACCCTTATCCACCAGTCAACAAGTACAAAAATGAAGAGGATAAAAAGTCTTCAAAGAAAGAAGACAAGAAAAGAAGAAAGCCATGTTGGCTGCTGAGATTGCTGAAACAGCCAAGTGCAAGAAACCAACAGACTCAGATAGTAGTGAAGCAGACTACTCAAGTGACACTGAGGAAAAGGCTTTGATATGCCTCATGACCAAAGAACAAGATTCAAAAGATCAAGAAGATGAGGTACACTCTAACTCATCTCATTCCGATTCTAGTGATAGTGATTGTGACACAAACACTTCATCACCCACAGATCTTTATGACTCAATTGGAAAAATGATAAAAGCTTTTGAGCACATTAAAACCTCACACACACTTTTAAATGAGGAAAATAGCCAGCTTAAATGCCAAAACTCACAGCTGACCAAAGAGCTGAGTACTCTAAGTCATGTAGCTGATGAGAATACTAAGCTGAAGGTTGAAATTGCCAAGATCCAAGCAGATTTAGCTGCTAGAGAAAAGAAGGAAAATGATCTAAAAAATGTGATTGCTTCATTTACTAAGGCATCCAAATCATTAGATGAACTTATAATGTCACAAAAAGAAAGTGGTGACAAGATAGGCATTGGATTTAATTCCTTTGTGTATGCCCAAGTCCCAAGAGTGGTTATGAAAAAAGGATCCTCAAGCAATGGGGGAATCCAAAAATCCAAAGCACCATATATTGCTCCTACACCCACTCAAAAACACAATCATAACCATACAAGCCTTGGATACAAGGGAAAAAGCAAGAAGCCAGTAGTGTATGCTGACATGACAGTTGAAACCAAATCCAGAAAGGTCCATCAACAGACTCCAAACAGGAAATACTCTGTAAAATCTAAATAGAGCTACCAAAAGCCCTTGAGATTTCAGCAAAGAAAATCGTATGATGGGAATGGTAGAAATTACCCAAGCCAAGCTGATTAGTATAACCAAATGAGATATCAGCCAAAACCTATGGGATTCAAGCCAAAGTGGCAAAGACCTCAACCTCATCATAGGTCATTCTCAAGGCAAAAGAGCTATTATCAGCACACACATGCACCCAGGCACAAAACTCAACATGCATAGAAATTCCACTATTACCCCAAGAAAGCAAATGCTCAAACAAACACATAGGCATACAGACAAAAGAGACAGCTGTATGAGCCTAAAACCCCCAAGCAATATGCTAATGTGCATTATGATTATGGAACTGATAGGTGGCAACCTCTTAGAGTCAAATCATCTGGCTATAGGTTGGTTTGAACACTCTAACTCATGTACACTCTAACTCATCTCATTCTGATTCTAGTGATAGTGATTGTGACACAAACACTTCATCACCCACATATCTTTATGACTCAATTGGCAAAATGATGAAAGATTTTGAGCACATTAAAACCTCACACACACTTTTAAATGAGGAAAATAGCCAACTTAAATTCCAAAACTCACAGCTGACCAAAGAGCTGAGTACTCTAAGTCACGTAGCTGATGAGAATACTAAGCTGAATGTTGAAATTACCAAGATCCAAGCAGATTTAGCTGCTACAGAAAAGAGGGAAAATGATCTCAAAAATGTAATTGCTTCATTTACTAAAGCATCCAAATCATTGGATGAACTTATAATGTCACAAAAAGAAAGTGGTGACAAGATAGGCATTGGATTTAATTCCTTTGTGCATGCCCAAGTCCCAAGAGTGGTTATGGAAAAAGGATCCTCAAGCAATGGGGGAATCCAAAAATCCAAAGCACCATATATTGCTCCTACACCCACTCAAAAACACAATCACAACCATACAAGCCTTGGATACAAGGGAAAAAGCAAGAAGCCAGTAGTGTATGATGACATGACAGTTGAAACCAAATCCAGAAAGGTCCATCAGTAGACTCCAAACAGGAAATACTATGTGAAATCTAAACAGAGCTACCAAAAGCCCTGGAGATTTCAGCAAAGAAAATCATATGATGGGAATGGTAGAAATTACCCAAGCCAAGCTGATTAGTATAACCAAATGAGATATCAGCCAAAACCTATGAGATACAAGCCAAAGTGGCAAAGACCCCAACCTCATCATAGGTCATTCCCAAGGCAAAAGAGCTATTATCAGCACACACATGCACCCAGGCACAAAACTCAACATGCATAGAAATTCTACTATTACCCAAAGAAAGCAAATGCTCAAACAAACACACAGGCATACAAACAAAAGAGACAGCTGTATGAGCCTAAAACCCCCAAGAAATATGCTAATGTGCATTATGATTATGGAACTGATAGGTGGCAACCTCTTAGAGTCAAATCATCTAGCTATAGGTTGGTTGGAACACCTTATAGTACTAACCCCTCAGGACCCAGGCAAGTATGGGTACCTAAAAACTAATTTCCTTGATTACAGGTTCAGGGAACAGCTGAGTGCCAAGAAACCTGGTACATGGATAGTGCTTGTTCCGGACATATGACAGGAAACAAGAGAAATCTGTCAAAATTCAAGGAAATCAAAGTTGCAAAAGTCATATTTGGAAATCAAAGGCACAAGATCCATAAAGAAAAATGGATTGGAAATCACAGATGTTGCATATGTTGAAGGCCTCAACTTCAATCTGCTGAGCATTTGCCAACTCTGTGACAAAGGCTACAATGTGGGATTCAACATGGGAGTTTGCCAAATCAAGGATGTTGAAACAAATGAAATTGTGCTTCAAGGAACAAGGCAGAAGAACATGTATGTGGTGGATTGGTCAACTGCTACACCAAGCACATGTCTGCTGGCAAATAGTGTGGCGTAAGAAGCTGAGTTAACTGAACTTCAAGACAATCAACAAGCTTGCAAGGAGTCATCTTGTGGAAGGATTGCCTGACTCAGTAAACAAGAAATAAATCATTTGTGATGCATGCCAGATGGGAAAGCAAATTAAATCATCCTTCAAGGACAAGCCAAATCCTTCTTCAACCAGGATTTTGCATCTATTGCATATGGACTTATTTGGTCCTGTTGAACCAGCAAGTATTAGTGGAATGAAATACACCTTAGTAGTGGTGGATGATTATTGAAGATATACATGGACTATTTTCATGTGTAAAAATAAGGAAACCTTGCAGAGATTGCCTCAGCTGATGAGAAGAGTCCAAAATGAGAAGAGTCAAACTATTATTAATATAAGGTTTGACAGGGGAACTGAATTTGTTAATGGGATTATAACTCAGTATTGTGTTGAAAATGGTATTGCTCATAAGTTCACCGCAAGAACTCCACAAATGAATGGAGTAGCTGAAAAAATGAACAGAACTCTCAAAGAAGCTGCAAGGACCATGTTAGCTGAAGCTGGATTGCCTAAGAAATTTTGGGCTGAAGCCATCAACACTGCTTGTTACACTCAGAATAGGTGTATGATTAACAGGCAATTGTCCAAAATTCCCTATGAAATTTGGACAGGGAGAAAGCCAAATGTTGGATATTTTAAAATCTTTGGATGTAAGAGCTTCATCCACAACAATGGCAAGGACAACTTAAAAGCTTTTGATGCTAAAGCTGATGAAGGTATCTTTGGGGGATATTCAACTGAGAGTAAAGTTTACAGAGTGCTGAACAAAAAAACTATTGTAACAGAAGAGTCTATCCATGTGGTTTTTGATGAACCCAATGTGAATGGAGAAGACATATATGAGTTAGCTGAGAAGGAGAATCAGCCAACTATGTAGAAGAGTCCCTGTGCTGAAGCAGATGTAAGAGCACTCAACCCTGATGTAGATGAGATAGCTGAATCTCAGAGACAGTTGGAAGGTCTGCAGCTGAATGATAATGAAGAAGTTGTTCAAGACAACTTAGTCATGAGACTACCAATGCAACATACTTACTTCAACCAGATGTGTGATGCTTAAGAGGCCATCCACCTGACTTAATTATTGGAAATGTTAGAGATGGAGTTAGAACCAGATCCAGAGCCCAACATGAAGCAATGTTTACTTGTTTCATTTCCTAGGTTGAGCCTAAAGATGTGTCTCAAGCCTTGGATGACACACATTGGATTCAGGCTATGCAGGAAGAGCTTAATCAGTTTGAAAGGTATAGATTTTGATGAAACCTTTGCCCATGTTGCTAGGTTGGAAGCAATTAGGATGTTTCTTTCTTATGTTGCTCACAAGAACTTCACTGTGTATCAAATGGATGTGAAGAGTGCATTTTTGAATGGACTTTTGGAAGAAAAAGTCTATGTTGAGCAACCTCCAGGTTTTAAGCAGAAAACTATTGGAGATAAAGTCTATAAGCTCAAGAAAGCCTTGTATGGATTGAAACAAGAACTAAGAGTTTGGTATGATACATTGTATCAGTTTCTCATTGACAATGGATTCACCAAAGGCAAGGTTGATAGAACACTCTTCAGAATTCAAGATGGGGAGAGTATACTGCTTGTTTAAATTTATGTGGATGACATCATATTTGGATCCACAAATAAAGAGCTGTGTGACAAGTTTTCAAACCTTATGCAAGGGAAGTTTGAAATGGGCATGATGAGAGAGCTGGCTTTTTCCTAGGTCTTCAAGTCAAGCAATTGAAGGATGGAACCTTCATAAGTCAAACCAAATACACCAGATATTTGATGAAGAAATTTGGTATGGAGGAGAACTCATCAGTGAAGATTCCCATGAATACATCAATCAAGATGGATATGGATGCAGATGGCAAAGTTGTACATCAAACCAGATATAGAGCTCTCATTAGATCATTGCTCTATTTGACAATAAGTAGGCTAAACATCACCTTTGCTGTAGGTGTATGTGCTAGATTTCAATCTGCACCAAAAGAGAGTCACATGACTGCAACAAAGAGAATCCTAAGATATTTGAAGGGATGCCAAGAAGTTGGCTTATGGTATCCAAAGGATGGAGGATTCAAGCTAGTTGGTTACTCGGACTCAGACTATGCTAGATGTAGAGTTGACATGAAGAGTACATCGTACATGTCAAATGCTTGGAAATTAGATTGTTGGTTCAACGAAAATAAAATTCAATAGCTACATCCACAAAATTGAAATTGAAGCAGAGTACATAGTCAGCAGGCAAACATTGTGCCCAAGTTCTATGGATGAGGCAACAACTAAGAGATTATGATATAGAAGAAAAAGAGATTCGAATTATGTGTGATAACACAAGTGCTATTGCAATTACTCAAAATCATGCATTGCATTCAAGAACCAAGCACATTGATGTCAAATATCAATCTATTAGATATCATGTTGAAAAGAAAGACATCACTTTGGAATACATCTCAACTGATAAGCAGTTAGCTGACAGATTCACTACGCCATTATGTGAATAAAGATTTGAAAAGCTTAAGAATGAGCTAAGTTTGATTGAGTTGAGTTAGAAGACACAAAAGACTAAATCAGCAGAGTCTAAAAAGAGAAAAGAAAATCAACAAAGTTTCATTTTCTAGCCAAGTGAAATAGCCAAGACGGATAGTCAGCTGTATCAAGTTAGCTGACAGTTGAGTGATCATCAATGAGAAGAGAGAAGCAGAGTTAAGTCACTTTTGGAAGATAGCTGGGTTATTTATGAGCTAAGTGACAAAACGCAGTCATTTTCTGTGAGCGAGAATATTTTTGGGCATTACGCCAACGTAATTATTGTGTCAGAATAAAGCCTGTACACATTTAGCCTATGATTGGATATAAATGTTGCTGCATTTAATGCGGGAAAATTAATGTGGTTTCAAACTTTCAATCTTAACCGTTGATCTTGATCAACCTTTTCAAAGTCTAAAAACTATCCCATCACATCCCTTATATACCAAAAATCAAATTTCTCTCTCCTCACAATACACTCGTCTCTCTCAAGCAACATCAAGTTTTTTCTCTGCAACTAAGCAAAACCCTAGTTAAATGACAAATTCGAAGTTCAAGTTTTTCACCGTTCATTTTCCTGAAATGGCTTCAAGTTTTGATTTTGTGAAAATGGCTGAGAAGATCCACTCCGGTTCTACAATGGAATTAGATGGTTTGGTGAAGCAGGGGGTTGACAAAGCCCTTGCTAAGAAGATAGCTGCTAAGTTAGAGAAATCTGGCCTCAATGGATTTCTCACCATGGAGTTCTCGCATACATACCTTGAAGAGGTCACAATGTTCTATGTGAACACTGAGGTTCACGATGGAGAGATAAGGTCATCTGTCCACAACACCGACATCAAGATTACTGCTGCAGACCTGACTACTCATTGCCATCTTCCTTCAAGTAGGATGAAGGAAATCACCGAAAAAGATATTAACATGGTTGCGGTGTGGAAAGAGATCGCCAAGATAGAGTTTGTTGCTAAGGCTATTTACACAACCAAGAAGTCGCGCTCATCAAGGACGATTATCACAAACTGATGGATGTTGTGTCCAAGTGTGTGGACATGAAATTTGGCATCTTCAATTAGCTTTCTCGAACGAAGCTAATGGTCATGGCTGCGATCATGGAAGAAAAGGAGATGAACTGGGCTGAGTTCATCTTTAGCCGAATGTTCGCCAAAAATTGTTTTGGTTCATACAACTGCAAGTGTACAGTGTACTTTATAGAATAATGGCAAGCAATGTCGTATTCCTCAGGGATTGAAGCTCGAAACACTTAGGCTATAATAAAATCGTATTCCAAATTTATTGAAGCGACCGAAAAATCAAGTAATTAAACTAACTAAAATCAAAAAATAAAGAAAAATAAATAAAATAAATTTGTGAACCCCACAAGTATTTTCAACATCATTAGGAGCAACCTTAGGAACATAATCTCAACATGCTTCTTCAATATTAAATGCGAATAAAGTTTTAAAACCAATTCATGCAATTCTATGGGTTCAAATTCCTAATATCATTTACTCCCCTGGTCAGGTGGTGCGTAAACAGTTGTTTAATAACAATTGTAGTCTGGTCAGAACGTTACAATTCTTATTAACTCCAAAAAGATTCATGAATTAAATGACTCCCCACAAACACGCCTGTCACACATGTTTCATGTCTGAATTCGATTTCCGCTTTTGTTAAAACTCATCATCCGAAATTTTGTAATAACAAATCTGACATGCAATTTATTGATCAGAAAAAAAGCAATTATAAATAAGCACTCAAATTCATAAAATATAAAGCATGAAGCAATTAAGAAAACAAGTAATAATATTTAATATAAATCCACAGTTTCGATTATGCCCCTAAGATCCAAAAAATATGTCAAGCATTGATTACAAACTCATAGACAAATCTGAATCAATATTATGACATCATATAAGCACAGACAAGAGTTCTTAGACATAGAAAGAAAACCCCTTCTTGTCAGGATGGATTCCCTTTCCAAGCCCTCGAAGCTCTTGTGCTTCCTAGATGCGAAAGCCTTGTGGTGTTCTTCGCGACCTAGCCTTTTGCTCTCAGAAGCTCCTCGATTCCTTCGTTCCTCGATTCCTTCGTACCTGTGTTATTTAATGTGTTTTCGATGTGTTGAATGATGTATGATGATGAAAATTCGTTCAGGCCTTGGTCCCCTTTATATAGATGCTTGGAGAGGTCACTTGTAGAGTTTGAATGGGACAAAAACTCCAAAAAACGCGTCTGGCAGAGTCCCACATGGCCAGGCCGTGTGGGACCACACGGTTGTGTGGATTTCAGCCCTTTCCCACACGCCCGTGTGGTCTCACATGGTCGGGTCGTGCGACCCTGGTTCCGTCCCCTATTTTCATCCCTTTTTCACACGGTTGTGTGATTTTCACACCGGCACTCCACACGGCCGTGTGATACCACATGGTCCGACCGTGTGATGTGGTTTTCATCGTATTATTGTCCGAATTAGCTCCTGGGGTCTTCATGATAGTTGTAGCCCTTTCTCTTAGCTTTCCATTGGCATTTGAATCACCCCAATAGCAATTTTTTAGAGAAAGTTATGGCCAAAATATTAAACACTGCTAGTGTCAGAAACTGTTAGCGCATTTGGACGTTTTTGAAGGAAGTTCCATTTTGTTCGATCGTCCATGCTTCTCTCCTTAACCCATTTGCTCGTATATTAGATCTTGACCTCTACTTTGGAACGTGATATCTCTTTTTATCCAATTTAGCTCCATTTCCTGTAAAAAGTTACAAGAATACGCAGTATCACACCCAACAAAGGAAACCAACCAAAACACATTGAATATACGTGTAAATGTATCAAATATATATCATTTTAAGCCCTCAAATGCTCGTATATTTTACACTCATCAAATACCCCCAAACTTAAAGCATTGCTCGTCCTCCAGCAAATTTAGAAAAAATAATATAAGTGGTAAAAACGAACGAACTCCCAAGAACACTATGAACATTAAATAGCATTTGACTTTATACTCAAGAAAACTATGTAATTCATAATCAAGAAGTCATCATTCATAAACTCGGCATAATAGACACTCTCTTGGGTACTCGACATTGCGACTCACAAGAAGATAGTGTATCACTCGACTCTCAGAAGTGTATGGATAATGTTTACGCTCAAATTCAATTCAATGAATGTACAACTACCATAGGCTTGCAAATAGTCTAACATCTCTACCACTTTTGTGTGCACAATCTAAGAATCAAAAAGGACTTTTATTAGGTTGTAATGTAGGCTCTTTGGTAAGGGTAGGAAATTTGGATTAAGTGACTTGACTTGAGCAAATAGAATTTACGCATCTGAGACTTTCAATTCACCAACCCAATTTCAACAGAATATCAGTTTTCTTTTTCAACTCAATTCCACCCTTATTTCTCCCTTTTCATTCTTAGGCCTTTTTGCCTTCTTTTCTTTTTCTTTAGCCTCAAGCTCTCATTTTTTTTTCTTTTTTTTTTAGAATTTTCAGAATTTTCTTTTGCTTTGCTCAATTTTCTCTATGTAATTTTTTTAGAGATATTTTATTTTTCGAGCTTCGTGTATTTACCCAGATACTGCTCATCTCTCTTTCTTTTGCCAACTTCCTCTCTTCTTTTTTCTTTTTCATAAATTTTCATCACATCTCCCCCAAACTTATTCATTTTCTATAAGCTCAAGAATTTGTAGGGATAAAACATGTAAATTTTAAAGATCAATGTGGCTCAGAATAAATGTTTTGGCTCAAAATTGGCTAACTAGGGAATCATGAGTTCATAGGTAGGTTTTCTAGGATAAGTAAGCAAAGATGACCTTAGATCATTTTCAAAAATTGCACACACACATGGCTTCAATGAAGATACCAGAGCAAGTTCTAGAGTTCTATCAATCATGAATGACACACTCAAGAAAAAATAAGTCTGTATAATATAAAGCAGTTTAAGGCACAAAAGCTCACAGGCTTATTTTTCGCAACATGCTCAAATACCCAATTTTCTTAACACATGCCAAGCAAATGATTAACTTTTTTTCCCAAGAATTTATCACATTATTCTCGCAAGTGTGTTATCCCATGCCATAAAGTATTCATAGTAAAATCATGGGGATCTAGGCATAAAAACTGGATTAAAACCACACACAAAAGCAATTAAACGTGCTAAAGCGGTAAACGTGCTAAAAATAAAAATAAAAATAAAAAATAAAAAATTTTAATGCAAATTTTTATGGTCTATATGCAATCCTAGATACAATGCAAAATATGCAACAATACTAATTTACGCATTCTTGACAACCCCTCCAAACTTAAAATATGTTTCGTCCCGAACATATGAGGAAATTATCAAAAGAAAAGAGGAATGCATAAAGAGTACTTACATGGATCGTTCCAGTGAAGCTGGGATCTCGTCCGTCAGCTTGGGAACTGGAGGAGCAGATCGCATGGTCGGATTGTGTGCGTCCCCACGCCCGTGGAAGACCCTGCTCCTGCCCCAGCTGCCGAGACTGAGAAGAACCCTCTTGTACCTTCTCCAGTCGTAAAGTAGAAGCACACTAATGTTCCTAGGAAGGCAGCTGCGCCGAAAAAGCTGAAAACGGGTGAAAAGGCTTTCACATTTGATGAGCCTAAGGACATGGAACCCCAAGTTCCTTTGGTTAAGACCAAAAGAAGGCAATTTGTAAAACGATCGGCCTTGGAAATGCCAGCCGAGTCTAGCACTGAGACTGTGAAGGAGACTGCTGAAGTCAAAGAGCAGCAATCTAAGGAAGCTGAAGGTGGTGAGGAAACCACCACTGAAATTGAGAAGACTGGAGAAGAAACAGTTGTTCGTAAGATAACTAAAGAAAAAGAAGCTGGAATAGCTGACCAAGGCGAGGAGTTGGCCGTACGCTCCCCTCAGATAGATGCTTATACAACTGAGGAGGAGAGGGCTCCCTTTGAGCCCATGCAGGTGGATGATGACCTCGTGTTAGGAAAGTTTGTTGTTAGATTTTGATGATACCATGTAAAACTTAGACTAGGAAGTTGGCACCTCATTTTCCTTGTAATTCTATGCTGTAATAGATAGGACTGAAAGAGCTGAGTGAAGTCAGCTATGTCAAAGAATGCAAAAAGTCAACTGCAGACTAGAGTGAAGACTCTGTTGTGTGTCAACTGAGTATGGCCAAGATGGAAGACAAGGACTCAACTGAAGGAGAGCCAGGTGAGGAACAGTTGTGTGAAGTATGAGGAAGTGTCAGTCAAGTCTGTAAAAGGAGCCAAGTCTAAGAGTTAAAGTGACAGTTGAATCATTCTCTTGATTGAAGCAGACTCAAGTCAAAGGGGTAAAGGCAACTGTCATGTCAAGACAACTGACATTGATCCGTTGGAAGAAAGTCAAGGATATTACTTAATATAGTAATAAGTCCAAGCTGCCAGGTCTTAAAGTGTTTGGCCCAAAACATGCAAAAGGAATAAACCAATGGGAAACACTGGAGCATGTGTCAGACCCTGTAAAGCGGCAGAGCCATTTAATACGAGGAAGAGTCAACATCACAAGTGCTGCAGACCAAGAAAAGTTAAGCCAACGAACAATAAGTGTCATTTGAAAATAGCCTATCTCTTCAATGGACAAATTTTCAAATGACCACTATTAAAGGCTGAGGAAACATTTGAGAAAAGGTTACCTGGAAAATCGATCTATCAAGCAATATTCAAGGAAGCATAACCTGCAATATTCTCAAGCTTATCAAGAAATTCCTCAAGCCTAAAACTCGAAGGAACTCGATCCAACTCACGCTATGAAGGAAAGATTACTTCAACCAGTTGAAGAGGAAACGTTTAAAGAACGAAAAGGGGTCTACTCTCCAAGTGAAGGAGTTGTAGAAAGGTTCAAGTTCGAACCCAGAGATTCAAGTTTGTTGGAAGGCTGTGTGATCAATTCCAAAGACTTGAAGGGAGCTGAAGTAGCAATGCAACTGTCTTGTGAAGAAGCTGAGTCGCAGGAGAAGCCAGTTGTGTGCTCAAGGCTGTCTCTAGACTGAGAACTAGTTTGTATCTTCATCTGTTACCTAGTGGATTCCTCCAGAAGTTGGAGAAGAGAGGAGTAGAGGAATTACCTCATCCTCGAACCACTATAAAATAACTTGTGTCATTTAGTTTCAGCATTTACTTTCTTACTTATATTTTTCATATCTGCTGATAAGTAATTTTGCTATCCAATTGATAAATAATAAGTGCTAAAACAAGTGTTAAAAATGAGCTTTAAATAAACAAAGGGTGTTAAATCTTCCGCTGTTAAAAACCAAATCAACTAAAAGATAAGTGTTAGCTGACGCAGCCGAGTTATACATCAACAACTCAGTCGAGTTTGTTGAGTGGCTAACTTAGCTGAAATAAGCCAACCTAGCTGTCCCCCAAGGAGTTAGCTAATTTGAGTCAACTCTGTTGAAATTCTTAAAAAGACTAAAAAGTGAAAATTTTGTAAGGTTTATTCAACCCCCTACCCCTCTTTCTAAACCTTACACCATACCCCTTGGGACCTACAAGTGGTATCAGAGCGGTTGGTTCATTGAGCCTTCTGGACTGGTTACTGAACTAGATCTCAATCTTTTTCAAAAGATTTAACACTTGTGTTTTTCAAAGTCTTTCATCTTTAGAGCAAAGTTATTATCATGGAAGAAAATCTAACTCGTATTCCTATGATTACTGTGGAAGGGTTAAATGACTGGAAGATTCGTATGTAGGCTCGTCTATCAGCTTTGCATGATGAAATGTGGCTTGTGATAGAGGATGGGCCATTGCAAACACTCAAAGTAAATACTGTTGTAAGAAGAGCACCTCTAGCTGAAGGAGAGGAAGCTGCAGCAGAGGCTAGACCAGCCATGGTTGAAAAAACTCGCACTGAATGGACTAATGAAGATAGAAAGATATATAACCTGGATAATGTGCCAAGGATATTCTCTACAAGACGTTGGACAAGGCGATAGTTCAATAAAGTCAAGTCATGCAAATCAGCCAAAGAAATCTGGGATAAGCTAACCCTGATTTGTGAAGGATCAGAACAGATTAAAGAGAACAAATTAACTGTTGTTGTTCAAAAATTTCAAAATTTTAAAATGCTTGCAGGTGAAACTCTGGATCAGCTGGATGCCAGATTCACAAAGATAACAAATGAGATTTCAGCTCTTGGGAAAGAGTACACTCAGAAGATGATGTGCATGAAGATACTAAGAGCCCTCCCAGCTGAATGGGAAATGAAGGTCATGGCTCTGAGACATTCAATGGACCTCACAAGAACATCTAATCATGAGCTATTCTCTTATCTCAAAGCCTACGAATTTGAGCTGAGAAGGAAAGAGCAAGAGGAAATAGTTGTACCCAAGATAGATGTACTGTTGGCCAGTGAAGGGAAGAAAGTTGAGCCAAAGGAGACCATTGACCAGGAGGAAATTTCCCTCATGGTAAAGAGATTCAACAAGTTCTTTAACAATAAATATAAAAGAAACAAGGGTGAAACCTCCAGGAGACATTCAGCACCTTCCAAAGCAATGGATGATAGACCGCCCAAGAGAGCTGAACATCAGAGAGCTGACTATCAGAGAGCTGATAATCAAAGAACCGAGAGAGCTGATCAAAGAGCTGAAAGTTTGTGTTGGAATTGCAGACAACCAGGACACTTTGTTGTTGACTGTTCCTATCCACCAATTAGCAAATATAGATATGAGGAAGAAAGAAGAGTCTTCAAGGAAAGAAGACAAGAAAAGAAGAAAGCCATGTTGGTTGCTGAGACTGCTGAGCCAGCCAAGTGCACGGAAGCAGCAGACTCAGATAGTAGTGAAGATGACTACTCAAGTGATACAGAGGAAGAGGCTTTGATCTGCCTCATGGAACAAGATCAAGAAGATGAGGTACATTCTAACTCATCTCATTCTAATTCAAGTGATAGTGACTGTGATAGACACACTTCATCACCCACAGATCTTTATGATTCATTAGGCAAAATGATAAAAGATTTTGAACACATTAAAACCTCACACACACTTTTGAATGAGGAAAACAGCCAGCTTAAAGGCCAAAACTCACAGCTGACAAAAGAGCTGAGTACTCTGAGTCACATAGCTGATGAGAACACTAAGTCAAGGCCGAAAATGCCAAGATCTTAGCGAGAGTTAGTCACACGAGAAAAGAGAAAAAGATCTTAAAAATGTGATTGCCTCATTTACAAAAGCATCCAAATCATTGGATGAACTTATTATGAGTCAAAAAGAGTGTGGAGACAAGACAAGCATATGATTCAATTCCTTTGTGCATAGTCAAACTCCAAGAGTGATTTTGGAAAAAAGATCTTCAAGCTATGAAGGAATCCAAAAACCCGAAACACCATATGTTGCACCAACATCCACACCAAAACACAATCACAATCATACTGGCCTTGGTTATAAAGGAAAAGCAAAAAAAACCAATAGAATATGCTGAAAGGACAGCTGAGAAGAAATTCAGACAAGTCCATCAGCAGACTCCTAACAGAAAATACTCTGTAAGAGCTAAACAGAGCTACCAAAAGCCCCATAAATTTCATCAAAGAAATACATATGATGGGAATGGTAGAAATTATCCAAACCAAGCGGATTGGAATAATTATGCGAAATATCAACAAAGACCTATGGGATACAAGCCAAAATGGCAAAGGACTAAACTTCAACAAAGGTCATTCCTAAGGCAAAAGAGCTATTATCAACACACTCATGCACCCAAACTCTACACTCAGAAATTCCACAAATACCCCAAGAAAGCAGTTGCTAAAACAAACACACAGACATACAAACAAAAGAGACAGTTGTATGATCATAAAACCCCCAAGCAATTTGCTAATTTGCATTATGATTGTGGTACTGATAGATGGCAACCTCTTAGAGTCAAATCATCTGCTTATAGGTTGGTTGGAGCATCTTATAGCACTAACCCCCAGGACCTAGGCAAGTATTGGTACCTAAAAACTAAGTTCCTTGATTGCAGGTTCAAGGAACAGCTTAGTGCCAAGGAACCTGGTACATGGATAGTGGCTGTTCCAGACATATAACAGGGTATAAAAGAAATCTGTCAGGATTCAAGGAGATCAAAGGTGCTAAAGTCATATTTGGAGGAAATGAAGCTCCAGGGAAATCAAAGGCACATGATCCATCAAGAAGAATGGACTTGAGATCACATATGTTGCATATGTTGAAGGCCTCAACTTCAACTTGTTAAGCATCAGCCAACTCTGTGACAAAGGCTACAGTGTGGGATTCAACATGGGGATATGCCAGATCAAGGAAGCTGAATCTAATGAAATTGTGTTGTAAGGAACAAGACAAAAGAATATGTATGTAGTGGATTGGTCTACTGCTACACCAAACACATGTCTGCTATCAAGGAGTACAGCTTAATCCAGTTGGTTATGGCATAAGAAGCTGAGTCACCTAAATTTCAAGACAATCAACAAGCTTGCAAGGAGTTATCTTGTGGAAAGATTGCCAGACTTAGTGTACAAGAATGAAAGTATATGTGATGCATGCCAGATGGGAAAGCAAATCAAATCATCATTCAAGGATAAGACAAGTCATTCTTCAACCAGGATACTGCACCTTAGTGGTGGTGGATGACTATTCAAGATATACATGGACAATTTATATGTGTAAAAAGAAGGAAACACTGCAGAAGTTGCCACAGCTGATGAGAAGAGTTCAAAATCAGAAGAGTCAAACCATTATAAAGATAAGATCTGACAGGGGAACTGAGTTTGTCAATGGGATTATAACTCAGTATTGTGTTCAAAATGGTATTGCTCATGAGTTATCAGCTGCTAGAACTCCACAGTAGAATGAAGTAGCTGAAAGAAGAAACAGAACTCTTAAGGAAGCTGCAAGAACAATGTTAGTTGAAGTTGGATTGCCTAAAAGATTTTGGGCAGAAGCCATAAACACACCATGATATACTCAGAATAGATGCATGATCAATATGCAATTAACCAAGACTCCCTATGAGATTTGGACAAGGAGAAAGCCAAATGTTGGATATTTCAAGATATTTGGATGTAAGTGCTTCATCCATAACAATGGCAAAGACAACTTGAAGGCTTTTGATGCTAAAGTTGATGAAGGTATCTTTTTGGGATACTCAGCTGAGAGTAAAGCCTATAGAGTGCTAAACAAGAGGACTATGGTCACAGAAGAGTCTATCCATGTGGTATTTGATGAGCCTAATGTAAAAGGAGAAGACATTGATGAGTTAGCTGAGAAGAAGAATCATCCAACTATGCAGAAGAATCCTTATGTTGAAGCAGAAGTGAGAGCACTCAACCCTGATGATGATGAGATAGGTGAATCTCAAAGACAGCTTGAAGGTCTGCAGCTGAATGATGATGAAGAAGCTGTTCAAGACAACTTAGCTGCAAGACAACTGAATCCAGCAGACTTACTCCAACCTGATGTGAGATGGCTGAGAGATCATCCACCTGAGTTAATCATTGGAGATGTTAGAGATGGCATAAGAACCAGATCCAGAACACAGCATGAAGCAATGTTCACTTGTTTTATTTCCCAAATAAAGCCTAAAGGTGTGTCTCAAGCATTAGAAAACATACATTGGATTCATGCCATGCAAGAAGAGTTGAATAAGTTTGAAAGAAACAAAGTATGTGAATTAGTTCAAAGGCCAACCCACCAAAATGTTATTGGTACTAAGTGGGTATTCAGAAACATGATGAATGAGGAAAAATCTATTGTCAGAAACAAAGCTAGATTGGTAGCCAAAGGGTATTTCTAAGAAGAAGGTATAGATTTTAATGAAACCTTTGCTCCTGTTGCCAGATTGGAAGAAATAAGGACATTTCTTGCTTATGTTGCACATAAGAACTTCACTGTATATCAAATGGATGTGAAGAGTGCATTTCTAAATGGACTGTTAGAAGAAGAAGTCTATGTTGAACAACCTCCAGGTTTTGAGCAGAAAACTATTGGAGATAAAGTCTACAAGCTCAAAAAAGCATTGTATGGATTGAAATGAGAACCAAGATCATGGTATGATACATTGTCTCAGTTCCTAATTGACAATGGATTCACCAAAGGCAAGGTAGACAGAACCCTCTTCAGGATTCAAGATGGAGAGAGTATACTGCTTGTTCAAATATATGTGGATGATATCATCTTTGGATCCACAAACAAAGAGCTCTGTGACAAGTTCTCAAACCTCATGCAAGGAAAATTTGAGATGAGCATGATGGGAGAGCTGACTTTCTTCTTAGGACTTCAAGTCAAGCAATTGAAGGATGGAACCTTCATAAGCCAGACCAAGTATACCAGAGATTTAATGAAGACATTTGGTATGGAAGAGAAGTCATCAATGAAAATTCCTATGAATACATCAGTCAAGATGGACATGGATGCAGATGGCAAAGTTGTTGATCAAATAAGATATAGAGCCCTCATTGGATCATTGCTCTATTTAACATCAAGTAGGCCAGACATCACCTTTGCAGTAGGTGTATGTGTTAGATTTCAATCTGCACCAAAAGAGAGTCACATGACTGAAGCCAAGAGAATCCTTAGATATTTGAAGGGATGCCAAGAAGTTGGCTTATGGTATCCAAAGGAAGGAGGATTCAAGCTAGTAGGATACTCAGACTCAGATTATGCTAGATGTAGAGTTGACAGGAAGAGTACATCAGGTACATGTCAAATGCTTGGAAACAGATTAGTTCTTGGTTCAGCAAGAAATAAAATTAAATAGCTACATCCACAACAAGAAGCAGTACATAGTCATGGGCAAAATTGTTGTGCCCAAGTCTTATGGATGAGACAACAGCTGAGAGACTATGATATTGAAGAAAGAGAAATTCCAATTATGTGTGATAACACTAGTGCTATTGTAATCACTCAGAATCCAGTGTTGCACTCACGATCAAAGCACATTGATGTCAGATATCATTTTATAAGAGATCATGTTCAAAAAAAAGATATCACTTTGGAATACATCTCAACTGATAAGCAGTTAGCTGACATATTCACAAAGCCCTTATGTGAATCAAGATTTGAAGAGCTTAAGAATGAGTTAGGGTCAATTGAGCTGAGTTAGGATACTCAGAAGACTCAATCAGCAGAGACAAAAGAAGAGAAAATGGAAAATGAGCAAGTTTTACATTTTAGCCAAGTGAAATAGCCTAGACGGGAAATCAGCTGTATCGAGTTAGCTGACAGCTGAGTGATCTTATGTGAAGAGAGAAGCAGAATTAAGTCATTTTGGATGATAGCTGAATCATTTACGAGCTAAGTGACAAAAACGCAGTCGTTTTATTCAAGCGGGAATGTTTTAAGGATGACGTCAGCATAATTATGACTGTCAGTAAAAAAATTGCACAGTAAAACATATGATTGGATATAAATGTTGTGCATTTAATGTGGGGAAACTAATGGGGTTTTGAAGGCTAAATCCAGACCGTTGAGTTTGATCAAAATTTTCAAGTTCCAAAAACCGTCCTCTCAAGTCCAATATAAACCGAAATACATTTTTTCTCTCCTCACAAAACTCTCTCGTCTTCAACAAGCAAGAAAAACTCTCTCGCAACAGTTCAAAAACCCTACTTTCAAGGATCAAGTTTTTTACGCATCTTTCACCGCTTAGTTTCTCTGAAAATGGTCGCTACATATGACTTTGTCAAGCTATCTGAGAAGATCCACTTAGGATCAACTGTGGACTTCAAGGGAATGATTAAATAGGGCGCTAATGAGGCCCTAGTGAAGAAAATCGCGGAGAAGCTCGAGAAGTTCGGTCTGGAGGACTTTCTCACCATGGAATTCTCTCATACTTACCTGGAAGAGGTCACTATGTTCTACGTCAATGCGAAAGTACATGATGATGAGATTTGCTCATCTGTTCATGGCAAGGCCATCAAGATCACTGCTGCGGACCTTGCTGAGCATTGCAAATTGCCTACTAATGGGCTGAAAGAAATAGCTGGGAAAGTTTTAAACTTGGCTGTGGCTTGGAGGGAGATAGCCAAGCCCGAGTCAGCTGCAAAGGTTGTCTATACAACCAAGAAAGAGTTGATCAAGGATGACTACCACAAAATAATGGACATCGTGTCCAACTGCGTGGATATGAAGTTTGGAAGCTTTAACCATCTATCTCGGACTAAGCTGGTAGTGATGGTTGCGATCATGCAAGAGAAGAATGTTAACTGGGCTATGTTTGTCTATAGCCGAATCTTCCAGAACATGATTAATAAGTCCTTCAAGGAAGATGGGACTTTCGGATGCTCGTTGGGTTATGGCCTGGTGATTGGCCATTTGATGGAGGTGAAGGGGATCGCCCTGCACCATGGAAAGCCATACCATGCAAACAAGAAAATGTTTAAGGCAAACCTCTCTGGAGCTCAGAGGAAGGTGCATGCCAGGAAAGCTGACACGAGTGAGGGTGAGATAGCTGACCCTGCCAAAGACACAGTTGTGACCGCTCCAACTCTCTCTCCCAAGCTTATCTCAAAGAAGAGAGTTGCGGTAGCTAAGCTTGCACCTGCCCCTGCAGCCAAATCCAAGAAGGCTCCTGCCCCTGCAACCGAGCCACAAGCACCTGCCCCCGCAGCCGAGACCGAGAATGATACTTCTATGCCTTCTCCAGTTGTAAAGAAGAAGTGCACAGTTGCGTCTCGCAAGCCTGCTGTTGCAAAAACGATAAAGATGGTGGAGCCAGAAGCCACCCAGAAGAAGTTGAAGAGGATGAGATTCCTCTCATCCAGACCAAGAGAAGAAGAAGACTTGTTCGAAAGTCTGATCTAGAGAAGGTTGAGTCTGCCACTCAACTGGCAAAGACTAAAGAGGCTGTTGATGCTCAAGAAGAGTAGTCTCAAGAGAAAGATGGTGGAGTTATTGCCACCGTGGATGCCCAGAAAACTACTGATGCCGATTAGCAGAGTATCAAAGACCCAACTGCTCGTGAGACAGCTGTGGAGAATGAGTTAGCTGAGACAGTCAAGACTCTTGAAGAAAGAGCTGTCTCATCCCCTCAGATTGATGCTAATGTACCTGAGGAGGAGCAAGCCCCACTTGCAACCATTTCGGAAGATGGAGACGATGATGATGACATGATTATGTACTCTCCAGTCTACCCAGACATTCCGCAAAGATTGGGGGAATGGTGGAGATGGAAGTTGGACTTCTCTCGACAACAATTTGCGCATCCTGAGTACATCAAAGAAGAGGAGGAGCTCCTAAGCTTCCTCGGAATTCTGCATGGATTCCCTCCGTGCTATTAAAGAAGATGAGAAAGAAAAGGCAATTGAGAAGGCCATAGCCGCTGAAAAGTCCAAAATGTGCATGTTCACTAGAAGCCATGAGCATCACATGGATTCAACTGACAGCAGCGATCTAAAGGAGTTGGACCCAGCTGCAGCAGTTGAAAAGGCTGAGTTCCAATAGGCCAATATAGGAATCACGAGCCATGCACGAGCAACAACTTCAAGAAGGTCCAGGAGAGTTTTCCCAACTCTCTCCTTGATTTGATCCTTTGGGTGTGGCGCAAAATATTGCAACTGGCACTTCTGCCATCACATCCCCCGTGCAATCCCAAAATGGCTCTCATGGTAACGACGATGAAGCTAGGGAAGGAGATGTAGAGGGCACCCTAGCCAATCCAAACCCAGAAGGTGTTGAGACACCTGCCCAAATGGCTGACTACTCAAAAGGACAAACAGCCGTATCTCAAGAGCAGAGTAACCCTAAAACAATTAACTTAGCTGGTGCGCCAACTGAGGGGGAAGCTCTTTCCATCACAGGTAGATCGGAGGACGCTGGGGAGACCAAACTTTGTAGTTAGGAGGCGAAGGTGAGCAATCAATGGATAAGCATAGTGAAGTTAATGAAGCTCAAACGGTTGAGACTATCCCAGATGAAACTTCCTCTGACATGAAGATCGATGATGCTGCTGATGCAGCTTAGGCAAAGGATGGGATAGAGGCCATGGGAGTTGAGACTCCTGGCCATAAAAGTGCAATCCTAGGAGTTGAGACTCCGACGGATGCCACCAAAGACCCTAAGGTAGCTGAGTCTGCCAAAGGGATATCTGTCGAAGACCCAAAGACAGTTAAGTCTATCGAAAGGAATGTTGAAGGCCCTACAGCGATTGAGACTGCTGGGGGTAATGAAGGCCTAAAGGAGGTTGAGACTTCCTTAGGTAAAGAAACAGAGCAAGAGAACATTCCTCAGATGAAAGGAGTTGGTGAATAAGAAGAGATTATCGCCTTTCATGATTCCCAAGAAAACATTGATACAACATATTTGGAATCAGAAAATGAAGCCTAGTCCACATATATTGAATATTCTACCCATGACGAGGCTGAGGATGTTCACGAATCACGAAGTATTGTACATTGGCAAAACAACTCCAATGAGATTTGTCTTTGATGATGAACCAACCACTATGGTTACATCACACTTCGATGACGCTGATAAAATGGCTGAGGACAAGTCAACTCAAAAATAAACACCTACTGATACCAAGGAAGCTGTTAACACAGCTGAGGCTCAGTCAGCTGAGCAGACCGATACAACTGCTCCAATTGGAACTCTGTCAGCTGAGCATGCTACCACAGCTGCTTCAGCAGAGACTCAATCAGCTCAACAGAAAGCTTCCACAGCTGCGTTAACTACCGACGAAGCTGAATCAACCGAGGTAAATAGAGTTGATGCACTAAGACGAGAGAAGGGAAAGGCTCCACAACGTGGACCAATGGGAATCCTTCTCGTTCCGGATGATATGTTTACGAAAATATTTCACTTTGACGCCGAATTGCCCCCTCTGGATGCCGAATCTACTCCAGAACAAGAAAAAATATAATGTGCAGGAGGAGCCCATAATTCCAGCTAATACCATGGTACCAATAGGTTTTGACTTCGATGCTTTGTGGCCTGAAGAAGAGTCAGCTTCTACAACCGAGTTCCGAAATGCATTCAAAGATATATGTGCATAAATTGAGAAGATGGAATGCCACATTGCATCGTTAGACCTCAGGTTGGACAACCGTGATGCAAACATCAGCAGAGATATTCGAGGTGTTGTCCTATGGATCAGAAAATGGGCTGCACAGACAACTGCTATGCGCTTAGAGTAAGTCCGCTATTTCAAATCATTCTTTGCAGAGCTGCTAGTATGGAGTGCAGACAATGCACAGTTTCAGGAGAGGCAAAAAGAGTTTATGGTGAGGATTGAAGATTCCCACAAGTCGGATATTGAGTTACTTAAGCTGCAACATAAGAGCGAGATTGCCAGACTGGAGGACAGCATGAACCAAAAGTTCAGTCTTCTTTAGGCAGAAATGAAATTGATGGCAGCTGAAGCAAAGGCTATGCGGTTTGAGTTCCGAACAGCCTACTCCAAAGCAGATGACAAACAAAATTCGACGAACAGCCAACTTGACTTCATTCTCAGTGGATTGTTCCCTGGCCTGACCCTTTCGTTTGGTGATGATGCTAAAAAGGGGGAAGATGAGGCCTTGAAGGGACTGAAGGAAAAGAAAGAGAGTCATAAGGTGGAGAAGAAGGGAGATACAACTAAGGGAGAAGGAAGCTCGAAAAATCCCCCCTTGAATATTATGTTCGCTGAAACCCCCCAACAAGGAGAAATCACAACTTCAGTTCTCAGTATGCTGCCGAAAGAGCTATCAGTAGAACAGAAAGCTGAGATAGCAATGAAAGAATCAAGAAAAGCCATCAAAACTGAATTTGAGAAGGTAGCTGAAAAGAAGTCCGCGCGTAGTTAGAATATAAAAAAGCAGTATGATGGTCCTCCAGCCGGAAAGGATTACCCTGCAATAAAACCCCCGAGAGACATTGCTATGCCTGATGCTGGGTCTGAACCCAGATCCCTAGAGGAGTTTCAAACTCTAGAGGCAGAAGGCTACTTCCTAGATATGACTCTACCGCAAGCCTATGATTTGTACTGGGAGAAAGGTCTTGAAGTATGAAAATCACCGATAAGCGGCAAGTTCCAGCAGAATACTCACCAGAAGTCAAAAGCTCCAAAGACAAGACACTCGCGAGAGAGGAGGAGGAGCTGAGTCAGGAAGAGGAAGGGGTAGATATGGTGGTAGTGGAAAAGGAAGAAGTTCTCAACCGCAACCAAGACCAGAAGACACTAAGTATGTTGATTCGCAGAAGAAAAGGATCATATACTGGGTTGGATATGAACATCTTGCGAACTTGGAAGTTGCACACAAGAATGCTGAAGCAGTGAGAAGACATGAGGCTGAAAATGAACGAACAACTCGTGAATGGGAGGAAAGGCAGCGTAGGGATGACCCTGCTGCGAGGTGAGCGAATGATAAGAAAAAGAAGGATGAAGAGGAAAGGAAGAGGAGAAGAGCTAAAGAAGACAGGAGGAGAGCTGATGACAAAGAGAAAAGAAGAAAGCATCCAAGCCATTGAAAACGGCTGCAACCCCTTCGTGTATTTTACATAGCTGTAAATACATAGTTGTAAGTTTTCCCTGTAATATAGCTCTGGTACTTTCTCTATAATATTTGCTCTAATATCAGTTGTAACTTAGCTTAGATACATGTTGTAATGAAATACTTTATGAGCTTTGATACATTTTGTAAACAGCTTTGTAAAGGACAAGAATGCTATGATCAATAAAATTGATTATTTAAAGCATACATTCTTTGTTACTGCATTGCTTGTGTGTTGCTGTTTATTTTTTTATTTAAGTTTTGGCATCGTCAGAAAGGGGAAAATTGTTAGGAAATTTATTTGTTAGATTTTGATGATACCATGTAAAACTTAGACTAGGAAGTTGGCACCCCATTTTCCTTGTAATTCTATGCTATAATAGATAGGACTGAAAGAGCTGAGTGAAGTCAGCTATGTCAAAGAATGCAGCAAGTCAACTGCAGATGAAAGTGAAGACTCTGATGTGTGTCAGTTGAGTATGACCAAGATGGAAGACAAAAACTCGAATGAAGGAGAGCCAACTGAGGAACAGCTGTATGAAGTATGAGGATGTGTAAGTCAAGTCTGTAAAAGGAGCAAAGTCCAACTGTTGAAGTGACAGTTGAGTCATTCTCTTGATTGGAGCAGACTCAACTTCAAAGGGTAAAGCCAGCAGTCAAGTCAAGACAACTGACATTGATCCGTTGGAAGAAAGTCAAGGATATTACTTAATATAGTAATAAGTCCAAGCTGCCAGGTCTTAAAGTGTTTGGCCCAACAACATGCAAAAGGAATAAACCAGTGGGAAACACTAGAGCATGTGTCAGACCCTGTAAAGCTGCAGAGCCATTTAATACAAAGAAGGGTCAACATCACAAGTGCTGCAGACCAAGAAAAGACAAGCCAACGAACAAGAAGTGTCATTTGATAATAGCCTATCTCTTCAACGGGCAAATTTTGCAAATGAGCACTATAAAAGGCTGAGGAAGTATTTGAGAAAAGGTTACCTGGAAAATCAATCTATCAAGCAATATTCAAGCAAGCATAACCTGCAATATTCTCAAGCTTATCAAGAAATTCCTCAAGCCTAAAACTCGAAGGAACTCGATCCAACACACACTGTGAAGGAAAGATTACTTCAATCAGTTGAAGAGGAAAAGTTTAAAGAACGAAAAGGGGTCAACTATCCAAGTGAAGGAGTTGTAGAAAGGTTCAAGGTCAAACTAGGAGATTCATGTTTGTTGGAAGGCTGTGTGATCAATTCCAAAGACTTGAAGGAGTCAAGTAAATGTAGCAAGCAAAATGTCTTGTGAAGAAGCTGAGTCGCAGGAGAAGCCAGCTGTGTGATCAAAGCTATCTCTAGACTGAGAACCACTTTGTAATTTGATCTGTTACCTAGTGGATTCCTCCAGGAGTTGGAGAAGAGTGGAGTAGAGAAATTACCCCATCCTCGAACCACTATAAAATTACTTGTGTCATTTACTTTTAGCATTTACTTTCTTACTTATATTTTTCATATCTTCTGATAAGTTATTTGCTATCCAATTGATAAATAACAGGTGCTAAAACAAGTGTTAAAAATGAGCTTTAAACAAACAAAGGGTGTTAAGTCTTCCGTGGTTAAAAACCAAATCAACTAAAAGTTAAGTGTTAGCTAACGCAGCCGAGTTATACTATCAACAACTCAGTCGAGTCTGTTGAGTGGGTAACTTAGCTGAAATAAGCCAAACTAGTTGTCCCCCAAGGACTTAGCTGATTTGAGTCAACTCTGTTGAAATTCTTAAAAAAACTAAAAAGTGAAAATTTGGTAAGGTTTATTCAACCCCCCCTTTCTAAACCTTACACCACACCCCTTGGGACCTACACCTCGTGATGTTGTCTCCTGCTTATCCAGACATTCAGGAGAGGCTTAGAACGTGGAGGGCCTGGAGGCTGAGCCCTTCTAGGCCTCAATTCAAAAGCCCTGAATTCATTGAGGAGGAAGAATACCTCCTAGAGTTTTTGGGAGATGTTGGTGTACGCACAGCTCTGGATGAGACTGCTGCATCAACATTCTATTCGACATAAAGGAGAGTGAAAATTTTAAGGCTATTGAGATGGCTAAGGCTATTGAAGAATCAAAGAAGCCTCATTCTTATGCCTTCACAGACGCTCCTGAACATGTCTTAGAACCAGCTGACAGTAGTGACAACGATGCTAAGGAAATTGACCCTGCTGAGGCAGTGGATAAAGCTGAGTTCAAGCAAGCTATAAGGGAATCCAAAGAGCTGCACGAGCAGAGTATGACAAGGGGCCCTGGAGAATCTTCATCTATTATGATTACTCCTAGCCCAGATATAATGGAGATGGTAAGAACCATTGATGCTACCACATCTCCTGTGCACTCTGAGGATGAAAGTTCCAGGAAGAATGGCGATGAAGCTAAGGAAGATGATGAAGAGGGCACCTTAGCCAAACCACTCCCTGAAGAAGGTGTTGAGACACCTGCCCAGGTGGCTGATCACTCAACTAGAAAAACAGCCGCGTTTCAAGTTTCGAGTGACCCTACTGCTCGAGACTCAGTTGGTGCGCCTGCTGAGTGGAAAACTCAAACCACCACAGTCGGGTCGGAGGAGGTTGTGGGAGACCAAACTCAAAAGAAGTTAGGAGGCGAAGGGGAGACTTTGACAGAACAACAGACTGAGGTTAACGAAGCTCAGACGGTTTCGAGTGTCTCAGCTGAAACTTCAGCTGTCATGCAGGCATGTGAAGCTGCTGATGCAACCAAGTCAAAGGATGGTGTTGAGGCCACAGGAGTTGACTCTTGGCTATGAAAGTGCAATCCAAGGAGTTGAGACTCCGAACGATGTCACCGAAGACCCCAAAGCAGCTCCCTCTACTAAAGGAATTTCTGTCAAAGACCCTGCTGCAGTTGAGACAGCAAAAGGGAATGCTGAAGGCCCATTAGCGGTTGAGACTGCTGAGGGTAACGAAGGCGTAGAGGAGATTCGGACTTTTTTAGGTAAAAAGGTTGTTGAAGAAGTGCCAGCCCCTCAGGAAGAAAACATTGAAGAAGAGGAAATCAGTGCTCTTCATGATTCCCAAGAGAACGTTGATGTTGAGTTCTTGGGAATTGATGACGAAGCTAAGTCCAGTCCGATTGAGAAATCATCCGAGGACAAAGTTGCTGAGGAGGAACTGGCAAAGAGGAGGCAAGCCAGTGATAAGGTTGCTCCTGTTAATTTTACAATGGTTGATGGCCCACCACCAATGGTGTCATCACCTTCCAATGACGTTGATGAGTCAGCCGAGGACCAGTCTACTCAAAAGGAAGATACAACTAATGTCGAGGAAGCTGTTAAGACAGTTGAGGGTTAGTCAGCTCAGAAGGCTAACACAGCAGCACAAGATGCCGATGACGCTGAGATAGCTGAGGCACATAGAGCTGAAGAAATTTTGAAGGAAAAGGAAAAGGCTCCATAGGTCGAGGACGTGGAAATTTCTATTTTTCCTGAGGATCTTTTTGCTGACTACTTTCCTTTCGAGGCGCATGTACCCTTGGAAGCAGAGTCAGCTGCGGAAAGTGCTAAATACACCGTCTAAGTCCAAGCTGAAGAACTTAGAACTCCTATTGATACAACTATGGTGCCGATTAGGTTTCGATTATGATGTTATGTGTCCTGAAGAGCATTCCGATGATGCAGCCAACTTTCACAAAGCCTTCAAGGCCATTTGTGCAGAAATAGAAAACATGGAGCATGGATTCGCAACACTCAACCAATGGTTTGACAATCGCGATGCAAACATCACAGGAGATATCCGAGAAGCAGTTTTGAGAATAAAGGAATGGATTGGGCAGACTAAAGCACTGAGGCGTGAGCAGGTCACATACTTTAAGTCCTTATTTGCAAAAATGGTGATATGGAGCTCAGACAACGCCAAATTCTAGCAGCGTCAGAGGGACCACATGTTTAGGATGGATCAATCTCACAAGAGTGACATGGAGTTGCTTAAGGCTCAACATAAAGCATAACTTAAGAAGATGGAGGCCAACATGCAAAAATATATTATGGTGCTCCAGACTGAGATGAAGCTGATGGTAGCTGAGACGAAGGTGTAAGTCCAAGTGGCTACAATAATCTAGAGGGGGGGTGAATAGATTATCCCGGTTTTTCAGATTTTGCCCTCTTTTTATAAATACTCAAGCAAAGATGAAATGCAAAGTGCGGAAAGTAAATAGCACACGTCGATTTATAGTAGTTCAACCCACCTAGGGCCTAATCTACTACCACCCCAGTATATCCGGGATGGATTTCAAAAAGAAAAAAGGATTTTATTAATTTACCAAAACTTAATACAACACCTTGAGGATTACCACAACCCTCTTTTACCACCTTAAGGATTACCACAACCCTCTTACAACACCTTGAGGATTACCACAACCCTCAAACACCTATCACCTAGATCACCCAAGTGTATTCTTACCACAAGAATACTCACAAGGATGTCTTGTGTTGAATGATGACCAAAATCAAGATTACAACTCAATAATGATTGAAACAATATGAGTACAAGTGTAATCAAGAATTGAAAGCCTAGACCTCAAAATTGTGCAAGTGAAAGTGCTTAGGCTAATACAACAAGATATATGAAATTGTATGCTTGATTGCTCTTTGCTTGTATAGAGTGTTCTATCTTGTTGCTTGAATGAAATCTCTATTTATAGAAGAGGACTTGGCTTTCATTTCCAGACATTGGCTCCTTCTTGGGGAGTGATTTGCTGCAAAAGAAACCATTTAAAATGATCAATATAGTGTTAGAAATCAATCCCACAAAATAGGGAAAAGTTGTCTAAAATGCAAATCGGATAGTTTGTTGATAAATAAGGGGTTCGACCGGTCACAGAGATAAGATTGAAATTGAATTCTGCGAATATTTTACACAGGGGGACCGGTCGGAGGGTGCGACGGTCGTCGCCTTTAGTGTGACCGGTTGGAGTTGAAGAAATTATGAAACAGAGAAATCAACAAAGAGGGTCGGGTCCTCAGTACGGCGCCTGTGGGGTCGACCGCCGCCGCCCCCCTTTTTTTTTCTTACGTCCCATTTTCTGTTTCAAAACTCAACTCAAGTACGGGTTGCCCTATAGGGCGACCAGTCGAGCTGAAACAAATGTGTTATCCAATTTTTATCGAAAATAAACTCCAAAAAATACTCCAAAAAATAGTAAAAACCATTTTAAGACGATCGTAAGTATTTAGACAACATTTAGGGACATTGTTTTGGTTTAAAAACTTATTTGAACAAAATCGAACAAAATCATCAAAATCATGATAAAAACATTTATCTAACAAACTCCCCCTTTTGATGATTACAACCCAAAACAATTTACTCGAGGACGATTTGAATTCGGTTTTACAAGTAAACTATCCGTTAAAAGACATTCCATACAAAGCTCCCCTATCTATGAGCATATCAACAAAAGATTATTATAAGTTAGAAGCACAAGCTATAACAAGCTTATATAAGGTGCATATAGATATCATGAGCTAAGAAGCTCCCCTTGTCACAATACTTATAATCATGTGCACTTGAGTCCATAATACAAGCCATGGACTAGGTATACATGGCTTTAGGAAGCCATAGCTTATAAGCTTTTAATAGCTTCTTTTTGGCTAACGAGCTAATTTCCTATTTCTCCCCTTTGGAATCATCAAAAGAATGTTAGGATGATAAAAACATCATATATGTATATCAAAGTGCGCAAAAGAGCCGAGGTTTATCATCCGTTGAGCCATTTAGGCTTAAAAAAACCAAAGAAAATGGGAAAAATGTATCATGAAGAGTTCATACGCTCGTTTTGTTTGCCAAAACATGATCTCAATAAGTGTAGAAGACTTTTGAAAGCAAGAGAATCATGTAGAAGTTGAAATTTTCATTGTGACATTTTATCGAACACTTTGTGGGCGTGAAAATTAAAAGAAGTTGTATATAGCTCTTGTAAATGATTCAAGCCAAAAATTTTCATCACCAAATTACATCAAACATCATACAAAACAACATAATAGCAAAGCTCAACAAGATCATATGCAAAATATATCATGAAATATACAAGAAAGCCATAAACTCAAGGGTTCAACCCAATTGAGCAAAGTAAGGAAAATTCTTACCATTTGATCGGAAAAGATGAGCTATGATGATGATAAACGTGCTATATAAGGTCCAAGTTGTGATTAGAATGCAAGAAAGCAAGTTTTGAGTGAAATTTGTGTGAATTTGGCAAAGGGGACGAAAAATGGCAAAAATAAGGTAAAATGGCGAATGCTGAAGACAGAACCGTTTTAATCCAAAAATTGGCTTAGGGCGACCGGTCGTGGTTGAGGTGACCGGGTCGACGTTGAGGGCGACCGTTGCCCCAACCCGTTTAGCCCATTTTGTTTTGACATTTTTGAAAAAAATCCGATTTTTCGCCCCTAAGTTTCAAAATATGTAAAAGGCAAACGTGAGCCTCATTCAATATGCATTATGCCTAACCGAGCTCGTATCGACGCAAAAGTCTCGGAAGATAGCGGTTTAGTAAAAATGTCTGCTAATTGATCTTGAGATGGTACAAAAGATATCTCAATTTTTCGTTTTGAAACACAATTCCTTAGAAAATGATGTCGAATCTCAATATGTTTAGTACGGTTATGATGAACCGGGTTTTGAGCAATATTTATAGCGGATATATTATCACAAAAGATAGGTACATTTTCAAAAGAGCATTTGTAATTCGCTAAGGTTTGTTTCATCCAAAGAAGTTGAGTACAACAAAAAGCGGCGGAAATATATTCGGCTTCGGCCGTTGAAAGAGAAACACGCTTTTGTTTCTTTGAAAACCAAGAAACTAGGCAATCGCTAAAAATTGACATGATCCTAAAGTATTTTTCCGATCATCAATATTTCCCACATAATCCGAATCACTATAACCTTTAAGAGAAAATTTTTCATTCTTTGGATAGAATAAACCATATTGAATAGTGCCTTTTAAATATCGAAAAATCCTTTTAACGGCACTCATATGAGATTCTTTGGGATTGCTTTGAAAACGAGCACATAGGCATACGGCATGAAGAATGTCCGGTCTACTAGCGGTTAAATAAAGTAAAATACCAATCATACCTCGATACTTTGATTCATCCACGGACTAGCCTTTTTCATCTTTGTCAATTTTGACATTTGTTGCCATGGGGTGGAAACAGGTTCTTCCTTCTTCAATACCGAACTTTTTCAAAAGTTCTTTTGTATATTTTGATTGTGAGATGTATATGCCTTCTTGACATTGCTTAATTTGGAGTCCAAGAAAGAAATTGAGCTCCCCATCATACTCATCTCAAATTCACCTTGCATTAACTTAGAAAATTCTTTCACAAAGAATCATTAGTAGCAACAAAGATAATATCATCAACATAAATTTGCACAAGTAAACAATCTTGCCCTTTTTCAAAAACAAAGAGAGTTGTATCAACTTTACCTCTTATAAACCATTTTGCAAAAGAAAGGAGCTAAGTCTATCATACCATGCACGGGGTGCTTGTTTTAAACCATACGAGGCCTTTTAAGTTTATAAACATCATTAGGCCTAGAAAATTTTCAAACCCCGGAGGTTGTTTTACATAGACTTCTTCTTGAATAATACCATTTAAGAAAGCGGATTTAACATCCATTTGGTAAAGTTTGAAATTTTTAAAACAAGAATAGGCAAGTAAAATACGAATAGCTTCTAAACGTGCTACGGGTGCAAAAGTTTCATCATAGTCAATACCTTCTTCTTGACAATACCCTTGAGCTACTAACCTTGCCTTATTTCGAACAATGTTGCCTTGATCATCAAGTTTGTTCCTAATACCCATTTTGTACCAATTATGGTTTGAGAAGGAGGACAAGGTACCAATTCCCATACATCATTTCTTTCAAATTGATTCAACTCCTCTTGCATCTCTAGAACCAATCCTCATCCTCAATAGCCTCCTTAGCATTTTTAGGCTCCTTTTGAGAAATAAGAGCTTTCTTGGCAAATTTTCTCCGAGTCATCACTTTGTCAAGGGGATCACCAATAATAAGATCTTTTGGGTGATCTCCTTAAATTTCAATGCAACGGGAAGATCCGAGATATCACCTCTATCTTCTTTAGGACCATTTGAAGTGGACGGTTGATCATTTGATGTAGGCGGTTGAACATCAACTTGAACAATTGGTTCAATAATATCCTCTTCATCACTTTCATCATTGGGTATTCTTTCAACACCAAGCTTCATTGAATTTGACATGAATGGATTCTTCGACAACTCCACTAGTATTATTGTAGACACGATATGCTTTGCTTTTTGTTGAATATCCCATAAATATCCCTTCATCGGCCTTAGGATCAAGTTTGTCCAATTGGTCCTTGGTATTCAAAATAAAGCATTTACACCCAAATATCTTGAAATAACTAATATTTGGAGTTCTACCTTTCCAAAGCTCATATGGAGTTTTATTCATTTTAGGACGAATATAAACTCGATTAATGACATAGCAAGTGGTACTTACGCTTCGGCCCTAAAGTATTTTGGAAGTGAAAATTCATTGAGCATGGACCGACTCATCTCTTGTAATGTCCGATTTTTCCTTTCGGCTACTCCATTTTGTTGAGGTGTCCTTGGAGCCGAAAAATTATGAGCATATCCTCTGGTTTCACAAAAACTCTAAATTCACCATCAAATTCTCCACCTCGATCGCTTGAATAGACTTGATAGTGTCTTCCTTTTCATTCTCGCAAGTCTACACAACTTAACAAACTCATTAACGGCATCGCTTTTATTGGTAAGAAAAAGAGCCCAAGTATATCTAGAAAAATCATCGACAATAACGAAAGTGTAATGTTTTCCACTTAGACTAGCCGTACCAATATCCCCATACAAATCAAGGTGAAGCAATTGTAGGGGTTTGGTTGTGGAAATTTCATTTTTGGGCTTAAAACTACTTTTAACTAATTTGTTCTTTTGACAAGGGTCACATAAGCCAAGATTTTCAAAATACAATTTGGGTAGTCCTTTCACATGTTGATTTTTGTAAATATTTTTCAAATTTTTGTATCCAACATGTCCAAGTCGCCTATGCCATAAACTAGTTAAATCATTATTGGCGACTAAACAAGAAATATTTTGACTAACCAAATCACTTGTACAAATTTTGTAAAGATTGCATTTTCTATTTGCTTCACAAATAATTTCACCATTTTTAAGTATAAGGCATTTTTCTTTATTAAACGACATCATAATTTGAGTCACAAAGTTGGCTAACACTTATCAAATTAAACTTAAGCCCTTCAACTAAAAGAACATTACTAAGGAAAAAGAAGAGTTACCAATTTCTCCATTTCCAAGAATTTTTCCTTTGCCATTGCCGAACATGACCATACCCTCTTCTTGGAGCTTGATGTTGGTAAAAAGTTCTCTCCTCCCGGTCATATGGCATGAACATCCGCTGTCCACGAGCCATTTTGAATCTTCCATTGTTGTTATAGCCCCTATTACCTACAAAAGAATTTCTTTTAGGTACCCTATAATTTTGGGGTCCATGGGGGTTAGTCTTGAGACCTTTGGGTCTCCAAACATGTCTAGAGCTATTTCTCAATTTGCAATTATTAGCATAATGTCCAACTTTGCCACAATAAAAACATGTAGGAGTATTAGAATTACTAGCACGTACAAAAGTTGGACCTTGGTTGTTTTTCTTAAAAACACTTTGAAATGGCTTATAACCAAGTCCCAATTTGGAATGCTCACCTCTTTGTGCATCTAAAATTTTTGTGACTTTATCTGTGCTTATGTTGAAATGATGCACATCATTTTTCAAACATTCAATATCTTTTGTGAGCAATTCCTTTTCGGTTTCAAGAGAGTGAACTCTAGTAAGAGTAAGAGTATGAGCTTTGTCTAAAGATTCATAAGATGTAAATAATTTTTCTTTTTCAACCTTAAGCTCCTTATGCTCCTTTTTCAAATTCTTTTATTTAATAATTAAATTTTGAAACTCAATTTGCAATTCGTCAAAATCACATTGCAGGTCATCAACTATGGAGGAAGTAGAGAAATTAGAGCGTACCTCATTATTTTCATCGCCTATGGCCATGAGACCATGTTCGGTTTCTCCTTCCTCATCGGTTGTTTCGAGTAGTTCATCCCACGTTTTGACCTCCGCATTTAGAGCCTACTTTTTCGTGAAAGGCTTCCTTTTCTTTTGCTCCTCTTCATCGAGCTTTGGGCAATCGGCAATGAAGTGCCCGGTTTTCCGTGATTTGAAGCAAGCATTATCTCTTGGTTTTCTTGCTTTATTTTTGTTCACAAATATTGCAAACTTTCAAACAAGTGCGGCCGCCTCCTCCTCATCATCATCATTATCATAGTATGCATTATTAGAAGAAGAAACAAGACCTTTAGGAATAATTTACATACCCGATTGATTTATGAATGGTTTGGAATTTTTCCTCTCCTTGAGATAGACTTCATAGATGAGTAGATTTCAATAAGCTCGTCAAACTTGAGCGTCTCAAGATTTTGTGCCTCCGTGATTGCCGTTACTTTTTTGGACCATGAGCCGAGAAGAGCATTCAATACCTTGGTCACTTTATCTTGTTCGAAATGACTTTACCAAGGGCCACAAGAGGATTGATAATATTGTCAAGCCTTTCCACCATCTTGAGATGCTTTCGCCATCATACATGTTAAAGTTTTCAAACTCTTTAACAAACATGGTCTTTCTTGCTTGCTTGACTTTCTTAGTCCCTTCATAGATTATCGCCATATTTTCCCAAACCTCATGTGCCAACCTTATGCCTCTTATGCGATTGTACTCGGTGGCGGTAAGAGAACAATGCAAAATATTTAAGGCCTTACCGTTTAGAGAGAAGGCCTTTTTGTCGTTTTCATCAAACTCTTTGAAAGGTTTAGGAGCCAAGCTGCCATCCTCCGATTTCTTTGTTGGTTGATCAACTCCTTCAATAACCACATTCCAAATGTCGAACCCGCACTCTTGTAGGAAGCACTCCATACGGTCTTTCCAAAATGCGTAGTTGTTGGCGTCGAATAGCGGTGGCTTGTTGGTGGAGGCGCCGGTGGTGAGATGAGCATCATTTGTAGCCATGGATTTTCCTCTTTACTCGGAACGAGCTAGCCAAAGAGTTTGGCTCTGATACCACTTGTAAGTCCAAGTGGCTACAATAATCTAAAGGGGGGGTGAATAGATTATCCCGGTTTTTCAGATTTTGCCCTCTTTTTATAAAGACTCAAGCAAAGATGAAATGCAAAGTGCGGAAAGTAAATAGCACACGTCGATTTATAGTAGTTCAACCCACCTAGGGCCTAATCTACTACCACCCCAAAGATATCCGGATGGATTTCAAAAAGAAAAAGGATTTTATTAATTTACCAAAAATTAATACAACACCTTGAGGATTACCACAACCCTCTTTTACCACCTTAAGGATTACCACAACCCTCTTACAACACCTTGAGGATTACCACAACCCTCAAACACCTATCACCTAGATCTCCCAAGTGTATTCTTACCACAAGAATACTCACAAGGATGTCTTGTGTTGAATGATGACCAAAATCAAGATTACAACTCAATAATGATTGAAACAATATGAGTACAAGTGTAATCAAGAATTGAAAGCCTAGACCTCAAAATTGTGCAAGTGAAAGTGCTTAGGCTAATACAACAAGATATATGAAATTGTATGCTTGATTGTTCTTTGCTTGTATAGAGTGTTCTATCTTGTTGCTTGAATGAAGCCTCTATTTATAGGAGAGGACTTGGCTTTCATTCCGGACATTGGCTCCTTCTTGGGGTGTGATTTGCTGCAAAAGAAACCATTAAAATGATCAATATAGTTAGAAATCAATCCCACAAAATAGGGAAAAGTCATGCTCAAAAATGCAACGGATAGTTTCTTTGATAAACAGGGGTTCGACCGGTCACAGAGAGATAAGATTGAAATTGAATTCTGCGAATTTTTACACAGGGGGACCAGTCGGAGCGGGGGTGCGACCGGTCGCCCTTAGTCATGACCTGGTTGGAGTTGAAGAAATTACGAAACAAAGAAATCAACCAAGAGGGTCGCTCCCAGTGCACGGCCGCCCAGGGGTCGACCGGTCGCCCTCACCGGCCGCCCACCTGGTCGACCGGTCGCTCTCCCCTTTTTTTTTTCTTACGTCCCCATTTTCTGTTTCAAAACTCAACTCATGTACGGGTTGCCCTATGGGGGCGACTTCGAGCTTTGAAACAAATGTGTTGTCCAATTCTTTATCGAAAATAAACTCCAAAAATACTCAAAAATATAGTAAAAACATTTTAAGACGATCGGAAGTATTTAGACAACATTTAGGGACATTGTTTTGGTTTAAAAACTTATTTGAACAAAATCGAACAAAATCATCAAAATCATGATAAAAACATTTATCTAACAGAAGGCTATGAGGTCTGAGTTTCGAGCAGCCTACTCCAAGACTCACGACAAGCAAGATATGACAAATAACAAGATTGATCTACTCCTTGGTGGAGTATTCCCTCAATTGGCTCTACCCATTGGTGATGATGCCAAAAAGGGCGAAGATGAAAGTAAGTCACAAGGAGGATTGATAAGGATGTAAGTAAAGGATAAGTAAGAAAGGGGGAAGGCAGTGATGTGAAAAAGCCGCCCTTGAAGATTATGCTCGCTAAGACCCCTCCACAAAGTGAAGTGACAACCTCAGATCTCAGCCAACTACCTAAAGACTTATCGATTGAAGAAAAAGTCGATATGGTATACAAAAAGTCAAGACAAGCCATTGAAGCCGAATTTGAGAAGGTAGGCGAGAAACATTCAGGAAGAATCAAAGATATAAAAGCAAGGTATGAAGGCCCCCCATCTGGTATGTTAAAAGACTCCCAAGCTGTAAGACCCTCTCGAGAGATCACAATGCCTGATGCAGGATCCGGGCCGAGATCCCTAGAGGAGTTTCAAACTCTAGCTGCAGAAGGATATTTCAAGAACATGACTCTACCCCAGGCGTGGGACTTGTATTGAGAGAAATGACTGGACTTATGCAAATCAGCTGAGAAGCAGATGAGTTTAAGCGATCACCGATCACAAATCACTCCGACAAGACACTCCTAGAGGAGGAGTTGAGTCACATCGAGGTAGGGGAAGGTTTGGCTGTGGTGGAAGAGGCAAAGGTACTCCACCATAGCCAAGACCAAAAGATGTTAGATATGTTGATCCACAGAAAAAGGGAATCAACTAATGGGTTGGGTATGATACTCTTGCAAATATTGAGGTAGAAAGAAAGAATGAAGAAGGTAGGAGAAGACAAGAAGCTGAAAATGAAAGGCTCACTCGTGAATGGGAAGAAAGACAGAGAAGGGAGGACTCTGATGCTAAACGAGCATATGAGAAAAAGAAGAGAGAAGAAGAAGACAGGAAGAGGAGAAGAGCTGAGGAAGCCAGGAGAAGAGCTTAGGATGAAGAGAGAAGAAGGAAGCAGCTGAGGCGTTGAAGACAGCTGAAACCCCTTCATTGTATTTTACTTAGCTGTAAATACCAAAAAAAATTGTAAGTATTCTGTAAAGCCTTAAAGCTCTGATACCTGTTGTAAAAGTTTGAGTTTAGGCTCTGATAAAATTTGTTGAAGTCTTCATAGCTCTGATACATTTGTATAGACATGTATAGCTCTGATACAGTGTATAGGTTATACTTTGTAAAAGCTATGTAAAGTGCGTTTGTAAAGTACAAGAATGATATGTTCAAATAAAATTGACATATTCTACACATACATTTCTTATTACTCTACTATTTACTTTGTTGTATTTATTTAAGTTTTGGCATCATCAAAAAGGGCAAAATTGTTAGGAAAATTTATGTTTAGATTTTGATGATACCATGTAAAACTTAGATTAGGAAGTTTGCACCCCATTTTCTATGTAATTCAACTTGTAATAGATAGAGCTGAATAAGCTGAGTTGGATTCAGCTAAGTTGAAGATTACAAGACTCTACTGAAGATCGAAGAGGAGACCCAACTGTGTGTCAGCTGTGTAAAGCCAAGTGAAGGTTCAGTCAAGTGACAGAAAAACTGTCTCAGTCAGCAGACTCACAATTAAGTCATTCCAAAATGATTGGAATTGAATGTCGAAGGGGTATGCAGAAGACAAGACTTGAAGAAAGCTGATATAGATCTGTTGTCAACACAAGTCAAGGTTTTGCTAGAAATAGGCCTGTGTCAGCCTGCCAGTAATAAAGTTGTTTTGTTGAAAGAGTGCAAAAAGCAAGGAACCAATGAGATGTACCTGAAAACCTACAGAGATGAAGGAAAAGTTGCAGAGCATTAAATTCATGGTATGATCCACATTAATGTTGCAAGATAAGACAAGCCAACAATCTACGAGTGTGATTTGAAATGTGTGTTTATCTCTTCAACAGACATAATTTCAAATCTACAATATAAAAGGTTGAGGAAGCAAGTGAGAGAAGGTTATCGAGTTCATTACAAGCATACAAGCAATCAAGCAATAACCTGCAAATTCTCTCAAGCTTTCAAAGATATCCTGTTAGGAAATTTATTGTTTAGATTTTGATGAATGCCATGTAAAACTTAGAATAGGAAGTTGGCACCCCATTCTTGTTGTAAAATGCATTGTAATAAATAGGGCTGGGCAAGCAAAGTTAAGTTAAGTCGGCTACGCCCAAACATGCAAGAGGACAACTGGAGACTAGAAGGAAGACTCCATTGTGAGACAGCCAAGTATGGCAAAGAAGAGTAGACGGAACTCTATCAAGAAGCGGTGAGATGCAAGTGGAGTATCGATCAGTCAACTCAAGAAAAGCCAAGTCTCAAGTTGAAGTGACAAGAGTCATCCAATGATTGGAAGTCGACTCTAAGTCACCTGGGGAAAGCAAGGAAATGTAGTCAAGTCGAGATAATCAAAAAGATCCGTTGCACGTAAATCAAGAGAATTACCTAAACAAGTAATATCTCCATACCACCTTTCTCGAAGTGCTCGACCCCGAGAAGCGTGCAAAATGAATAAACCAATGGGAAGCACTACACCGTGTCATAACTCAAAAAAAGGTGAATAACAATTCATACGAGGAAATGGCAATTCCAAGGATCGCAACAAGACAAGCCAACGATCGCAAGTGACTTTCAAAAATAAGCCTATCTCTTCAACGGGCAGATTTTTAAAAGATCACTATAAAAGGCCGAGGAATGACTTTAAGAAGAAGGTGACCAACCAAAACGTTCAAGCAATTATTAGAACCGAAAACCTGAAATATTCTCAATCCTCAAGCCTACACTACGAAGTACATCAATCCAACACTCACCGTGAAGGAAAGATAACTTCAATCGGTTGAAGAGGAAAATACCGAAAAAATCAAGGGGTCTACATTCCACGAAGGATTGTAGAAAGGTTCAAGTCGGACCAAGTCTTGAGCTTTTGGAGGGCTTCTTGATCAAATCCAAAGAGCTTGAGCAAGTGAGTCTGTAGTAGCAAGGCAAAACTGCCCGTGAAGAAGCCGAGTCGCACGAGAAGCCAACCGAGTAATCAAGGCGTCTCCAGATCGAGTCCCAAAGGATCAAGTCACCGTGTGATCAAGACTTGTATCCGGATCATTACCACTTTGTATACTTGATCAATACCTAGTGGATTCCTCCAAGAGTTGAGAAGAGAGGAGTAGAAGAATTACCCCATCTTCGAACCTCTATAAAAATTTTATTGTGTCATTTACATTTCAAAGACTTTAATTCCCGCATCTTATTTGTTTAAATCTGTTTGATAAATTTGCTATCCATTAGATAATCTCTAAGTACTAAATCAAGCTCTAAATCTCTACTTAACCAAACTTAAGGGTGTTAAGTCTTCCGCTAAAACAAACCACGCTTGAGTTAATTTAGACTTAACAACCGAGTTATTCCATCAACAAAAATCGATTGAGTGTGTTGAGAGACTAACTCTCTTGATTAACTAAATTGATCATGTCCACCAAGGACACAAATTGCGTGTAGTATCAACTCGAATATTTAAAAGGACTAAATCAAAAATTTGGTAAGGTTTATTCAACCTCCCCCCCTTCTAAACCTTACACTTACACCCCTTGGGATCTACAAGTGGTATCGGAGCGGTTGGTTCATTGAGCCTTCCGCACCGGTGAACTAGATCTCCAAACTTTTCAAAGTCCGCTTTAGTACTTAAACTTTCAAAACTCTTTTTATCATTAAAATTTATTATCATGGAAGCAAATTTGACACGCATCCCTATGTTCACAATTGAAGAATTTGATGATTGGAAAATTCGTATGCGGAGGCTCATCTATCAAAGATTACATGATGAGATGTGGATAGTGATAAAAGATGGGCCACCGCAAATCTTAAAGGTGAACACAATCGTAGAAGAAGAGTCGCACCAAGGAGAAGAGGATGTTCCTCCCGGACCACCATGGTTGAAAAACCAAGAACTGAATGGACAAATGATGACAAAAAGATACAACCTGGACAATGTAGCCAAGGACATCCTTTACAAAACCTTGGACAAAGCCATGTTCAATAAAGTCAAATCATGCAAAACGGCTAAAGAAATGGGACAAGCTAACATTGATTTGTGAAGGCTCGAGCAAATCAAAGAAAACAAATTATCAAAACATCGTATTGCTGAAATTTGAGAACTTCAAAATAATCTCGGAGAAAACCTGGATCAACTGGATGCTCGGTTCACGTAAATCACCAACGAGCTATCTCGCACTTGGAAAGGAATATACACGAGAAGGAAATGTGTATGAAGATCCTAAAAAGTCTTCCAAATGAATGGGAAATGAAGGTCATGGCACTAAGACATTCCATGGACCTATCAAAGACATCCAACCATGAACTATTCTCGGACCTCAAAGCCTACGAGTTTGAGTTGAGAAGAAAAGACCAGGAAGAGACAAATTGTACCCAAAACAATGCTTTAATTGTTAAAGATGGGAAGAGAGCCGAGGTCAAAGAAGTCATTGATCCGTAAAGAAATAGCCCGATGGTTAAAAGGTTCAACAAGTTCTTCATTAAGAACTACAAGAGAGGAAAGGGCGAATCTTCCGTAAGACACTCACTCCTCCAAATCAAGGGAAGATAGGCCAACCAAGAGAACAGATCATCAAAAAGTGAATATCAAAGTGACAATCCAAGAATGGAAAGAGTCGATCAAAAGGTTGAATATCTATCTTTGGAAGGCCTCAGAGACAACCAGGTCACTATGCCATTGATCGCCCATATCCCGTAGTTAACAAATACAGAATGAAGAAGAAAGAAAGGTCTTGAGAAAGAAGACAAGAAAAGAAAAAGGCAATGATGGTCGAAACCGGGCGAGACAAATGAAGTCAAGAGAAACAAATGATTGAGAGCAAAGTGAAGCCGACTACTCAAGTGACTCAAGAAGAAGCAGCGACCTGTTTGATGGCCAAGGAACAAGATCAACCCGACCAAGAAGATGAGGTACACTCTAACTCATCAAACTCGGACTCTAGTGATAGTGATCGTGACACACACACTTCATCACCCACTGACCTTTATGATTCATTAGGCAAAATGATGAAAGATTTTGAACACATTAAATCCTCACACACACTATTAAATGAGGAAAACAAATTTACCTACTAAGAGCCAAAACTCAAAGCTAACTAAAGAGCCGAGTACTCTAAGTCAAATAGGCGATGAGAATGAAAGTTTAAAGGTTTGAAAATGCTAAGTTGATAGCGAGAAATAGTTGCCATAGAAAAGAGGGAGAATGACCTCAAAAATGTTATTGCCTCATTCACTAAGGCATCTAAATCATTGGATGATCTTATTATGAGTCAAAGAGAATGTGGAGACAAGACAAAGCTAGGATTTAATTCCTATGTGCTATGTCAAACCTCAAAAGTAATTTTGGAAAAAGGATCTTCAAGCAATGAAGAGTCTAAAAATCCAAAATTCTAAATGTTGCACACACATTCACTCCAAAGCACAATTACAGAAAACGCCTTGGTTATAAAGGAAAAGGAAAACAACCATTGAGTGAGTGCGAAAGGACAAAGAAGAGATTCAATGAGTTCCTCAAGAAACTCCAAACAAAAAATACTCAGTAAAGAAGAAGCGAGCCACCAAAACCCCGTAAAATCTATAAAAGAAATACATATGATGGGAATGGTAGAAAATATCCAAGCCAAGCCGATTGGAATGATGTGAACTATCAAAGATAGATTTATGGAATATAAGCCCAAATGGCAAAGGCCTAGAACTCAAGAAAGGCCATTCCAAAAGTACAAGAACTTTCATCAAAGACGCATATGCACCTAGGCACTACACTCGAGACACCACCATTACCCAAAGAAGGCGATTGCTAAAACTTATACACAGGCATACTGCACAAAAGAGACAAAATTGTATGAACCTAGAATCCCCAAGCAATTTGCCAAGATTAATTATGATTATGGCAATCGATAGATGGCAACCCCTTAGAGTCAAATCATTTGGCTATAAGTTGGTTGGATCATCTTACAATTCTAACCCCTCAGACCCGGACAAATATGGGTACCTAAAACTTAATTTCCCGATTGCGGGTTCAAGGAACAAATTGAGTGCCAAGGAACCTGGTATATGGATAGTGGTCACCTTCCGGACATATGACAGAAACAAGAAAAATTTGTCAAAATTCAAGGAAGTTAAAGGAGCAAAAGTCATATTTGGAGGAAATGAAGCTCCAGGTGAAATAAGAGGCATTGGATCCATCAAGATGAATGGATTAGAAATCACGAGATGTTGCATATGTTGAAGGACTCAACTTCAACTTGCTAAGCATCACCAACTCGTGACAAGGGCTATAATGTTGGATTCAACATGGGTATATGCCAAATCAAGGATATTGAATCGAATGAAGTTGTGTTGCAAGGATGCGACAAAAGAACATGTATGTAGTAGATTGGTCAACCGCTACACCCAAGACTGTCTACTAGCAAAAAGCACAAATTGAATCAAGTTGGTTTGGCACAAAAAGCCGAGTCACCCGAATTTCAAAACGATTAACAAGCTTGCAAGAAGTAAACTTGTGGAAGGGCTTCCAGGACTCGAGTATACAAGAAGGAGGGTATATGTGATGCATGTCGAAGGGAAAACAAATCAAATCTTCATTCAAAGAAAAGACATGTCCATCTTCAACAAGAATATTGCATCCGCTACATATGGATCTATTTGGCCCAAAGGAACCAAACATAAGTGGAAAGAAATACACCTTGGTGGTAGTAGATGACTACTCAAGATATACATGGACAATATTCATGTGTAAGAAGAAAGAAACTCTACGTAAACTACCACAAAATGATGAAGAGGATTCAAAACGAGAAGAGCCAAACCATTATCAAAATAAGATCGGAGGAGAGAACCGAGTTTGTCAATGGAATAATAACTCGATATTGTATTGAAAATGGTATTGGTCATGAACTATCGGCGAAGAAGGACTCCACAAAAAATGGAGTTGCGAAAGAAGAAATCGAGAACTCTCAAAGAAGCAGCAAGGACCATGTTAGTGAAGCGGGGTTACCAAAAAGATTTTGGGGTCAAGCAATCAACACAACTTGCTACACTCAAAACAGATGTATGATAAAAGACATGACAAAGACTCCCTATGAGATTTGGGTGAAGAAAACCAAATGTTGCATATTTTAGAATATTTGGATGTAAATGCTTCATCCACAACAATGGCAAAGATAACCTAAAGGCCTTCGATGCTAAAGTTGATGAAGGTATCTTCTTAGGATACTCAACAAAGTAAAGCCTACAAAGTACTCAACAAAAGGACTATGGTTGCGAAAGAATCCATTCATGTGGTATTCGATGAGCCAAATGTAAATGGAGGAGACATTGAAGAGTCGGTGATAAGTTTGAATCATCCAACCATACGAAGAGTCCCTATCTTTGAAGTCGTTTGGGATTATAAACTCGAAAGAAGATGAGATAGTCAATCTCAAAAACAACTGGAAAATTTGCGGTAAGTGACTACGAGAGAGGCGATCAAAGCAACACAACTCGCTAGACGATTGAATCCAGCCAACTTACTTCAACCTTTGATGTAAGATGACGAGAGACCATCCACGAAACTTGTCATTGGTGATATAAGAGAAGGTGTCAAAACAAGATCGAACTCAACAAGAAACTATGTTCACATGCTTTATCTCGCAAATAGAGCCCAAGGATGTGTTACAAGCATTGGGCGACACACATTGTATTCAAGCTATGCAAGAAGAGTCAATCAGGTTTGAAAGAAATAAAGTATGGGAATTAGTTCAAAGACCCATCCATCAAAACGTTATTGGTACTAAATGGGTGTTGAACAAGATGAACGAGGAAGGTTACGTGGTAAGAAACAAAGCAAGACTAGTAGCAAAAGGATATTGCCAAGAAGAAGGAATAGATTTTGATGAAACATTTGCTCTGTAGCAATATTGGAAGCTATAAGAATGTTTCTTGCCTATGTAGCTCACAACAATTTCATTGTATATCGGATGGATGTAAAAAGTGCATTCCTAAATGGTTTATTGGAAGAAGAAGTGTATGTTGAACAACCTCCGAGGATTTGAGCGAGAAGACTCTTGGAGATAAGGTATACAAACTCAAGAAAGCCTTGTATGGATTGAAACAGGCACCCGAGCATGGTATGATACCTTGTCACAATTCCTAACGAAAATGGATTCACAAAAGGAAAAGTAGATAGAACACTTTTCAGAATTCAAGACAAAAAGAGTATCTTGCTTGTTCAAATATATGTGGATGACATCATTTTTGGATCCACAAACAAAGAGTCGTGAAAAAAATTTTCAAACCTCATGCAAAGTAAATTTGAAATGAGCATGATAGGAGAGTGACATTCTTCCTTGGACTCCAAGTGAAACAATCAAGGATGGAACCTTCATAAGTCAAACAAAATACACTAGAGACTTAATGAAGAAATTTGGTATAGAGGAAAAGTCTTCGTGAAAATACCAATGAATACATCACCAAAATGGACATGGATGCGGATGGCAAGCACTCAGATCAAACAAGATCTGAGCACTTATTGGATCATTGCTCTATCTTACGGCCAAGCGAGCGGACATCACCTTTCTTTGTAGGTGTATGTGCAAGATTTCAATCTGCTCCAAAAGAGAGCCATATGACAAGCACTAAGAGAATATTGAGATATTTGAAAGGAAGCCAAGAAGTTGGCTTATGGTATCCAAAGGAAGGTGGATTCAAGCTAATTGGCTATTGATTCACTATCTTTGGATGCGAGTTGACAGAAGAGCACCTCGAGCACATGTCAAATGCTAGGAAACAGTGATTTCTGGTTTAGCAAGAAGCAAAATTCAATAGCCACCTCTACAATCAAGCAGAATACATAGGCTGCGGCACTGTTGTGCCCAAGTCCTATGGATGAGACAAAGAAATGAGAGACAATGAAGTTGAGGAAAAAGAAATTCCAATCATGTGTGATAACACAAGTGCAATTGCAATCACTCAAAATCTGTGTTGCACTCAAGAACAAAGCATATCGATGTCGGATATCACTTCATAAGAGATCATGTTGAAAAGAAGGACATCATCCTGAATATATCTCAACCGATAAACAATTGGCTAACATCTTCACAAAACCATTATGTGAGTCAAGATTTGAAGAACTCAAGCATGAGTTGGGGTTAATTGAGTGAGTTAACATTCGAAGACTCAAAGAAAAGAAATGGAACACAAAAGGGAAAAAAGTTTGAACTCACAAATCAGCTAAGTAAATTAGTTGTATTGGAAAGACAAATATCACCGAGTCATTTGTTAGGTGAGTCACTAAGAGAACTGAGAAGAAGAGTTAAATCGGTGAGGGCAAAAGTGAATCATTTATGAGCCAAGTGACAAAAACGCATCGTTTTGACTAAGCGGGAATGTTTTTAAGGATTACGTCGATAATTATGACGTGTACAGCAAAAGCCGCACACCAAGCTTATTGGATATAAATCTTTGCCGCATTAAATACGAGACATTAAATGCTAAATCGGCGTGCAAAATCTAAGCCGTTGATTTTGATCACATTTCAAAACCACCCGCACGCCCTTTCATAAACCATACTTAAACCATTTTCGTCCGTTTCTCTCACACACTACCAAAACCTGTTCATTTCTCTCTCTCGGAAGCAAAGGCAAAAATTCTCTCAAAACCCTATCTATCTTCAAATCAATCTCTAAGTTTTCTTGGTAAAATCCTAAAGGATGGCACCAACCTATGATTTTGTCAAGTTAGGAAAACAAATCCACACCCCTGCCCATTGTGGATTTCGACGGCATGGTGAAACAGGGTACAATGACACCCTAGTGAAGAAAATTGCTGAGAAATTGGAAACGCCTCTGGCTGAAATCGTTTCGACGATCTTTGGAATATCCGATGACCTATGTGGAGGAGGTCGCACGTTCTACGTGAATGCCGAGAGATTCACGATGAAGGGATAATGTCATCTGCTTCACGGAAAGAAGCTCGCCATCTCGCGAGGATTTGGCTAAACACTGCTCACTACCAACGGAAGGAGCATCGAAATTAACGAAGCCGATGTAAGCCTGGCCGCCGCTTGGAAAGAAATAGCCAAGCCCGACTATCTTTGATAAAATAGTTTACACAAACAAACAAGAGGTCAAAGGAGGAGGATTATCACAAGTCAATTGGGACATAGTTGCCAAATGTATTGACATCAAATTTGGCGACTTTGACCAACTCAAAAAGCAAAGTTGATCGTGATGGCGGCGATCATTGAAGAAAGGAAAATAAACTGGGTTGAGTTTGTTTGACGGACTATGCGAGAATGTAGGAACAAATCCTTCAGGAAGATGGCACATTTGAGGATCCCTAGGATATGGCCAGTGATTGGCCGGCGATGGAGCGAAAGGAGTCCCTTTTAGACATGGAAAGGCGTTCCATGTAAACAAGAGATGTTTAGATCAAACCTCTCTCGGCGCGCAGAAGAGAGCCTACGCCAAGAGAGCGACACGAGTGAGGAGAATCAAATACCACAAGATACTGATTGTTTCTCTCCACCAAGAAGAAAGCGCCCTGCGGTACGCTAAAGATCTTCTTTGCTCTGCAACAAAGAAAGTCAAACTGCTCTGCCCCTGCGTGAGTCACTGCCCTACAGTGTGTCCCCGCCCAAAGTGCCGGTCGAGAAAGACTCTCAACTACCTTCTCGGATCGTCAAAGACCAACTCCTCGAAAGAAGACACCAGGCATCGGCCCCGCCGCCAAGACTCAAGAAATTGTCTCGAACCGGAAATCCTCTCGGTACAAACTAGAAGACGAAGAAGAATCATCAAGCGCTCCGAGCTTGAGAAACCAAATGAGTCGACCACTCACCGGAACAAATACGAAAACCGCTGAAGCGAAGAGAGTCCCAGATGTAATTGATGAAACAACTAAGTCTCTGTGAAGGCGATCGATGAGAGGCAAACTGAAAACACGAGATGTAGTCCGCGCGGTGAGACACAAGAAGAAGGCGATAGAGTGATAGTGATGTGATGATCCTATCCCCACCTTACCCGGACATCCAAAATTGTCTACGAGAGTGAGAAAGTGGAAATTGAGTCGATCCAGGAAACAGTTCCAACGGCCCGAGTTTATCGAAGAAGAAGAGAAATCTGTTGAACTTCCTCGGGTGACCTCGTGATCCCAAAGATGGATGAAGACAAGCGCACGATATCCTGCATCATCAAGGACAAGGAGAAGGAAAGACAGAGAGGAAGGCGAGGCACGTGAGAAGGCCAAAGATATGCCCTATCTCCGGCACCACGAACACACACATCCTCTCCTTGATGTCTTATCGGCGGTGATGAGGATCCGGACTCTGCTTCTTTGCGCCCGCGGAAGAATTGCAAATCTGACAAGCAATGCATGAATCGAGAATTCTTCATGAGAAGAGCATGATGGAGGGACCAGGAGAGTCCTCGAACACGGTGAAATTGATCCAATGGGAGTGGTTCGAAGAAATCGCCACCGTTGTTCTTTGCCACCACTTCCCCCGACTCACTCGGAAGAAGGAATTAAGGAATTGGCGATGAAATCCGGGTTAGTGGGGACCCCGGTTGAGCCAACCACTAACGAAGGTGTCTTACCACCTGCCCCAACTACTGAACACTCGAAAGAAAACAACCGGGAGTTTGGAGACGAGTGACCCCATTCCAAGTCACTCACCGGGTAAGCCACCGAGGGGAAACTCCTCCACTGCAGCAAGGTCGTAGAATGCTGCGGATGACTCCACAACGAATCCGGAGGCGAAGTGGAGAAAGTACAAACACCAAACGAACAACAAGTTGCCATCAACGAAGCTCGAGGCATTGAGACTGCTCTCACCGGTGAGGTGCCAACTACTCGAAGGCTTATGACGCTGCGCCGATGCGGTCGAGGCACAAGAAGGAACAGCCACGGAGTTAACACTGGGCGATGAAAGTGCAATCCATGGGGTTGAGACTCAATGGATGCCACCTCGAGAAAGACCCTAAGGCAAGACCGCCACTTGTCGAAAAAGAGGTCCAAGGCCTCGCTGCGAGTCAAGACTGTAGGAGGTAATGAAGGCCCACGGGAGGTTGAGACTTCCTGGGGTAAAGAAGTCAAGAGAGAACATCCCTCCTACTATCATTGACCCATCCGAAAAGGAGATAAGCGCGCTTCATGATTCCCAGGATAATCCTGATGTAACCTTTCTGGGATCGAAAATACGAAAGAAGCCGAGTCATCCCCGTGACAGATCCAAAAGACTCAATTGCGGATGTTCCCGGCCACGAGCAAGTCGATCTCAAGACTACTCGTCAAACTTTCAATTTTGATGATGAGCCACCAATGGAAATCTCATCATCGTCCGGATGACGCTTCGATAAGGCCGAGGACCATCCACTCAATTGGAGAAACCAAACGAGACCAACGAAGCTTTGAGAGGCAACTAAGGCTCAAAAAGTGGGTCCACTTCACAACAGACCCCAGTGAAACAGAGTCCATGCGCGGGCTTCCCAAGTGCAGCAGGGTTCGACTCAAAAGGAACTTCACGCGCACCTCTCATCATTGAACAAATACCGGTTGCGTGATGATTCCTTTATAGAATCTTTTTCTTTCTCTCTCGGAGGTACCCGACCTCCTCAAGAGTCGAGAACGAGCTCGCACGCTTCCATAGACCACTCTGTTATTCCATCGGTACCATTGTTCCAACCGATTATGACTTTGACGCCGCATGGCCATCACCGCAACGGAAGAATCGATTGAAGTTCGCGAGGTGTTCAAGGCATTATTTGCTGAGATTGAACGGATGGAGAGGCATCGGGCCTCTTTGGACATGCGGCCGACAACAGATGCCAATCTTCTGCACGACTTGAGAGGCATAACGATCGGGATCGAGGAATGGTGGCAACAAAGAAGAAACAATGCGTGTGGAACAAGTTAGATACTTGGACATTGTTCAACAAGTCGGTATGGAGAGTGAGAATCTTCGATGCAAAAACGAAATTAAGAGAACACATTGAGCACATGCATGAAGCTCACACCGCCCGTATAAAGGCTGGCTGCGTGAGCAAAATAAGAGTGACCTACGACGTTTGGAAGAAAACATGAATAGAAAATTCAGCCTTCTCATGGCCGAGATGAAGCTAATTTCAAGAGAGTCCAACGCTACTCGATCCGAATTTCGTGCCGCATACTCCATGACGGACTCGAGACGAGAACTTCGACTATCGCCAGACTCGACTTCCCGCTTGCAAGATATGTTTCAGTGTCCCTCTCTCCTTTGATGATGCTAAAAAGGGGGAAGAGGAATACCTTAAAGCACATAAGAGATCCGTTTGAAAAAGAGGATCACAAACAAGCGAAGGAAAGACAAATTTGAGGAAATGTTAAAGCAAAAGAAAGGAAAGTCCGCTGAGGGGGAAGGATCGAAAGATGTGACCTTGATGATTGCACAAACCCCCAACAAGGTCTTGTCATCACGGTGACATTATCGCAAACAAACTCCCCGTGACTCGCCACTCCAACACTCTGCTATATCTATGGTCAAAAGAGAAAAACAATTGAAGCGAGGGATGGAGGAAGTGGAAGTAAGAATGGATGCCCGAGTTATGAACATCTTGAAACAACATGGAGGCATTCCAAGAGACAAAGACACTTATGCCATCTCGGATGTCGGGACGAGCCACGATCGGTTGATGAATTTAAAACGCTCGCATCGAAGGATACTTTGCAAATATGTCTATGGCTCAAGCTTGGGACTTGTCTTGGGAAAAGGGTCTCACGTTATGTGAAGAAGGCGACAGCGGACTACTACCGGCGATCGCTCTGCTGGTCACTCCGCTGTCACTCAAATTGGAAAGAAGAAGACCCCAAGACAATACACGCCCAGAGGTAGGGGAAGAAGCGTGTGGTGGAGGAAGAGGTTTGAGACTGGGCCTCCGCCCAAAAACATTGAATCGTAGATCCGGCAAGAAAGGGCGGATCTCTCAATGGTCTTGACCAAATAGCAAATTTGCAAGTGGCTAAAAGTAATGTTGAGTATGCGAAAAGAATAGAAGAAGAAAACAAGAGACAAACTCAGCTATGGGAGGAAAGACAAGAAAGATTAAGAAGAGATGAAGGCGCCAGAAGGCATATGAAAAGAAGAAGAAGGCAATCGACGACGAGAAAAAGAGAAGAAGAGCGAGAAGATCTTTGAACAAGATGAAAGAAGGAGACAAATAAGGAGATGAAGTGTTGATGTCCACCCCTTCAAGTATTTTATTATGTAAATACATACTATGTAAGTCTTCCAAATAAAGCTATAAATTCTTCATTTTTTTGTGTAGACAAATGTTTGCTCGATACACCTTGTAAACAATTGTGTAAAAGAACAAGAATGTTATGATCAATAAAAGGATTGATTCTCACGCATACATTCTATGTCAATACACTATCTCAGATGTATCTTTGCTATTTGCATTTTTGAATGGTTTAAGTTTTGGCATCATCAAAAAGGGGAAATTGTTAGGAAATTTATTGTTTATATTTTGATGAATGCCATGTAAAACTAAGAATAGGAAGTTGGCACCCCATTCTTGTTGTAAAATGCATTGTAATAAATAGGGCTGGTCAAGCCGAGTTAAGTCGGCCTACGCCCAAACATGCAAGAGGACAACGGAGACTAGAAGGAAGACTCATTGCGAGACAGCCGAGTATGGCAAAGAAGAGTAGACGGGAACTCTCTCAAGAAGCGGTGAGATGCGGTGAGTGGAGTATCCGTCAAGTCAACTCAAGAAAAGCCAAGTCTCAAGTTGAAGTGACAGAAGAGTCATCCAATGATTGGAAGGCGACTCTAAGTCACTGCGGAAAGCAAGGAAATGCGGTCAAGTCGAGATAATCGAAAAGATCCGTTGCCTGAGTAAATCAAGAGAATTACCTAAACAAGTAATATCTCCATACCACCTTTCTCGGAGTGTTCGATCCCGAGCGTGCAAAATGAATAAACCAATTGGAAGCACTACACCGTGTCGAACTCGAAAAGGTGAATAACAATTCATACGAGGAAATGGCAATTCCAAGGATCGCAACAAGACAAGCCAACGATTGCAAGTGACTTTCAAAAATAAGCTATCTCTTCAACGGGCGATTTTTAAAAGATCACTATAAAAGGCTGAGGAATGACTTTAAGAAGAAGGTGACGAGAACCAAAACGTTCAAGCAATTATTAGAATTGAAAACCTGAAATATTCTCAATCCTCAAGCCTACACTACGAAGTACATCAATCCAACACTCACTGTGAAGGAAAGATAACTTCAATCGGTTGAAGAGGAAAATCTTGAAAAATCAAGGGGTCTACATTCCACGAAGGATTGTAGGAAGGTTCAAGGTCGAACCAAGTCTTGAGCTTTTGGAGGGCTTCGTGATCAAATCCAAAGAGCTTGAGCAAGTGAGTCATAGTAGCAAGGCAAATGCCTGTGAAGAAGGCGAGTCGTCGAGAAGCCACCGAGTAATCAAGGCGTCTCCAGATCGAGTCCCAAAGGATCAAGTCACCGTGTGATCAAGACTTGTATCCGGGTACTGCTACCACTTTGTATATCTTGATCAATACCTAGTGGATTCCTCCAGGAGTTGGAGAAGAGAGGAGTAGAAGAATTACCCCATCTTCGAACCTCTATAAAAATTTTATTGTGTCATTTACATTTCAAAGACTTTAATTCCTGCATCTTATTTGTTTAAATCTGTGATAAATTTGCTATCCATTAGATAATCTCTAAGTACTAAATCAAGCTCTAAATCTCTACTTAACCAAACTTAAGGGTGTTAAGTCTTCCGGCGAAAACAAACCACGATTGAGTTAATTTAGACTTAACGGTGAGTTATTCCATCAACAACTCGGTTGAGTCCGCATTGAGAGACTAACTCTCTTGATTAACTAAATTGATTTGTCCACCAAGGACACAAATTGTGTAGTATCAACTCGAATATTTAAAAGGACTAAATCAAAAATTTGGTAAGGTTTATTCAACCCCCCCATTCTAAACCTTACACTTACACCCCTTGGGACCTACATATCCTCAAGCCAAAATTCGAAGGAACTCAATCCAACACATTCAGTGAATGAAAGATTACTTCACTAGTTGAAGATGAAATTCTGTTTAAAGAACAAAGGGGTCTACTCTCCAAGGTTGAAGGAGAAGTAGTGAGGTTCAAGTTCGAACCAGAGGCTTTAGACTCATTAGAGGGTTGTGTGATCAAATCCAAAAGTTTGAAGGAGCTGAAGTAGCAAGATAGCTATTTTGTGAAGAAGTTTGAGTCCCGGAGCGGTGGTTGTGTGATCGAAGCTGACTCGAACTGTTGACCGCTTTGTAACCAAGATCTTGTTACCTGGTGGATTCCTTCAGGAGTTGGAGAAGAGTGGATTAGAGGAATTACCCCATCCTCGAATCACTATAAAAATTGCTTGTGTCTTATTTACATACAACACATTTATTTCTTGCACTTACTTTATATCTGCTGCTAAGTTATAATTGCTGAACTCAACTGGTAATAACAAATTGCTAAAACAAGTGTTGCAAAACAAGTTTATAACAAGAGTGAAAAGTCTTCCGCTGAACAAAAATAAAATCAATTGTTTCTCTAAGTGTTAGTTAAAACGACTAAGTTATACTATTAACAATTTCGATCGAGTCATTGAGTGGGTTACTTTGCTGAGTAAGCCAACCCATTGTTCCTCAAGGACTAAGTTGATTTGTGTAAAACTCTGAAAATCAAAAAATTGGTAAGGTTTATTCAACCCCTCTCCCCCCTGTAACGCCCCAAATTTAATAAACCAAAAATAATCACAACGGTCTCAGTTAACGAATAACATACTCTGAATATTTACTAACTTAAGCTTCACAAATGTATTTGTCCAAGAGTACGATAATTTAAACTTATAATACTAGGGATCTAAGTCTACCAAAAAAGAAATTTACAGAGTAAATCCAATCACATAAACTAAGTATATTACAAATATTACAGCGGAAGTCTTAACTTATAAAACTTAATAATAACAAATAATACATTGAAAAATAGTTACTAAAATTAGTACAACTACGCTTCGAAATACTTAGGGCAAAATCAGAGAAATGAAACAACACGATTCGAATTCTGCGTTACTCTGGTCTTGGTGTCCGGACTCAAGTTCGTGTATCTCTGAAATTGTTTAGGAAAAACATGGGGTGAGCTAAACGAACTCAGTGGGTAAGGGAATGGGAATGCAATAGTTATTAATGAAAACTTGAAAGAAATTCTTTGAGTTAATAGCTTAGTGAACAAAAATGTTTCATGCATGCAAATGAATGCAGAATTATCAAGACTAATGTTAATTACAAAACCTAGCAAATAAATACCACTACACAAGTAGACAATATCACGAATAAGCAAATTATACACAAATAATATTGCAATCGTATCGAAATGGAATATAAATTGTACTAACCTCATGATGTTCAGGTTGATGCATCAAATATAATATTAGCACAAATATGGTAAAATAAATTACGGGATTCAAGTCAAATTTAAAATGGTCAAGGTTCTATGCCCCATTTTAAAAACCATCGGGCTACACAAAATAAACGCAGGATCGATGTTGATCAAACATCGAACCCTATTGCGCTCTCCGTCTCACCAGGCTGAAGCCTCCAAGCACCTTATCCCTCCGAGTGGCTTGACGACTCTTTAGCTGTGGGTTTATACCCAGAGTTCATCATATTCTGGAATATACCAATACTACGACCCAAGTTTCGCCACCGTCTCTGGGCCGACCAAAAAAAATGGGAATAGGCACATGTGTAGTCGAGCAAACACCAACAGGCAACCTGCTCGATTGATTGCCCCAAACTACACACGCAAATTTTAAAACGGACAAGGTTCTATGCCCCATTTTGAAAACCATCGAGATGCACAAAATAAATGCAGGGTCGATGTTGATCAAACACCGAACCCTATTGCATTCTCCAACTCACAAGGCGAAGCCTCCAAGAACCTTATTCCCAGAGTTCGTCATATTCCGGAATATACCAATACTACGACCCAAGTTTCATCGTCGTCTCCGACCCGACTAGAAAAATGAGAATAGGCACATGTGTAGTCGAGCAAACACCAACAGGCGACCTGTTCGATTGATTGTCCCGAACTACACACGCCAAACGGGTTTATCACAAGACTCGGGAAACCAATTTCAATGACAATTAAACGAGAACGTAATGACAAATGATAATTGCAAAATATCAATGAATTACAAACAGGGAAATGGTGCACATCATATTTGATTGCAATTGAAACGGGCATAAAGTAATTAAAATGCTCACGCACCTGACATTACAACACAAGAATATAATTTCTCGATATTAATGACTGATAATAGAATTCGTCCATTTCGCATGTGAGAAGTTCTCTAATTTTGTAAAAGTGATGAGGTTACATGGGTAATTCATCTTATCTCGACGAGGGTTTAATTATTCTTGGTTTCAAGTGAAATACAATATTGTCCAGTTTATAAAAAAAATACAATTTAGTCTAATATTATGTCAATTATTTGAAACAACTTTAAATTTAAATTAAAGACACATTTATCAAATTTTATAATATACAAGTCTAACTATTTTTTATAAGAGATCCCATGAAAAAATTTAACATTTGAAAAATGTGACCTTAGTCAAGCTATGTAAAATCGTTATATAATTTATCTAGTAAATTTTATGCAAATTATTATAGCGTCAATGTTCCACAATCTTTTAATTTTAGACAGCCTAATTCAGCGGCAAGTACATCACTAGTGATTATAAAATAAGGACATGATTAATATTAAGTTCTACAATTACAATGATTCTCATACAAGCTAACTTTTCCAATCAATCTTAACAAACACTAAATCTAAATTTTCAATCAATATGTTAATAACAATATACTCTGTATCCCTTTTTTTATTTAGCTTATAGATTTGATTTCTTTGGAACTTTTAATAACTTAGTTAATAGAATCAATATACATTTGTTCTCTTTGGTTCATCAATTATGTTTATTAACAACATATTTTGTTAATCATTGTTATTATTATTTAAGTAGCCAATTAAAATAAGGTTATGAAATTATGTTTATGGCTAGTAAATATATAATAAACTTGGGTCTTTGGTCAAATTATATTTCCAGTCATTAGTCCACTCTTTTAAAATTATCATGTCTTATTTATATACAATCAAATCCATCACCTAACAATCACATTCTCCAATAAATTAAGATTAAACCTCACAAATATACCATAGAAATAGAAACTTTCAAAAACTAGATGCTTAGAAATTTACATGTTAACAAAAATTTTACACAATTTCAATTCCAATAATTTCAAATGAATTCCACATTTTATTAAGCTTAAACAAACACATTTATAAAAAAAAATAAGACTTTTATTACCCATTAAAAGAAATGAATTTACAGTTTTTCACCCACATTTATAGAAGATCCTCATTCCTAGAAGGGCTGCAGGGCGCTAGGTGGCGAGATCGGTGGTTACCGGGAATTTTGACGGCGGAGCGTGGGGAAAAAAATAGAGAGAAGAGGAAAAGAGAAAAAAAGAAGAAAGAAGAAGAAAAGAAAGAAATAAAATAAAACAAGGGAGGGAAGGTGGCTGCCGGTGGTGGCCGGCGGCGGAGGCCGTGGTGGGTGGGAAGAGAGGAAGGGAAAAAGAGAAAGAAGAGAAGAAAGGAAGAAAAAGGGGAGAAAAAAAAGAAAAAATATATATACTTTTTTATATTTTTCCGGCAGTGGCCGGCGGTGTGGCGGTGGTGGTGGCCGGCGGTGTCGCCACTGGGAGAGGGAGAGAGAGGGGAGAGGCTGCACCTTTTGGTGTGTGTTAGTGTGTGTGGAAATATTAAAAATGAAATGTGTGTTAGGGTTTTGGGGTATTTAAAGGGGTCTAAATGGGTGGGCTTTGGTTTGGGTTGGGCTTGGGTCAAAATAGATGCTAAAAATTGTTAGGATTGGGATGTGGGTTTTAGTATTAATTTTAAAAATGCTGAAAAAATATATATAGATGGGCCAAAGAATTAACTTGTATCCAAAATGATATAATTAATATTGATTCATTTAGCCCAATTAACTAAAAAAATATAATATCGATTTAAATTACAAAATAATATAACTCTAATCTTAACAAATGAAAATTTAGTAATAGATACTTAATTAAGTAATATACATTCGTAACAAAATTTAAATTTTAACAAGGGAACAAAATATATAATATAAACAATGAATTAAAGGAAAATAGAAAAATCTAATATCAATCCCAATATAATACCAAATATTAGGTCGTAATAAAGAATCGTAATGTAAAATACATTCTAAAAATTATCCTAATTCAATAAATAATACAAAAATAAAAAAATTTATTAGAAACATAATATAATGATTATCTCAATAAAATTCTAGGTCTATTGAATGTGGGGTATCACACGCTCCCCCCTTTAAAGAGTTTGGTCCCCAAATTCCTTTTCACCATAAGAAATTGTAGATCTAACAATTCCAAGCTTAAAATCCCAAGTCGCTATTTTCTTCTTTCCAAGCTTAACGTCTAATTGTCATAAGGGCTGGTTGTATATCGTATCTATACCTAGGTATCTTAACACATAACTGATATTGATGGTAAAGTCCCAAAAAATAAATTTCTAGATTCTAATCATCAATCTAAAAAGTTGACAGCTTACCACTACTGACCTCTGAGTTCTTACAAGATCCATAAAAATCCGATCCAAGGCCAAGAAATTCCAATTACACTTGATAATCAAATCTAATCGTTTATTCAATCTTAGTCGAACTTAATCTAAGAATTCAATACTTCAATCTAAATCATGCAAGCATCCAAAAATATAACTCAAACTCAAAATTCGATATCATCAAATAGTTGTAATCTAATTCCCGGCAAATATTATCTTGGTTTTGTTCTCGATTTCTCGCGATTGCTCGATTTAAAGTCACCAATTTGATGAATCATAACTTTATCTTATTCGGGAAACCCAAACTCAAATAATCACCAAACATCTTTACAAAATAGGTTACCTCATAATCTGAATAATGCATATCAAATAAGTTCTTTATTGAGGGTTACGAAAGTAACTAAAACCAAAAAGATGTGTTTCCACAAAAACCAATCTAATTCATATTATCTAGCGATGGAATTAAACCTCTATATAAATCAATTACTAATTAATTTATTATAACCTAATACACTTCAAATCATCAACCTATTTTGTAATCGATTTCCACGTCAAACTTAGAGTGACTACTTCAATCATAATATAATGACCCAAGATTATATTTCAATATTTTGCTCAACCCAAATACCAGCAATAAATCTAAACCTCTGAATACTCAAAATAATTAAAACCTAATAGAATCCATCAAATAATTCGTCAAATGAGAGCTTCCAACATCTTGCCATTGTATATAGATAATATCCATAATCGTCCATTAACAATCCACAAAGCGGTATTCAATTACTATACCCAAAAGACAAGTTGCTTACATCGATCCGTAATCATAGTGTTATTATGCATATCACATCGCAATTGGACTCGCCTACAAAATACTTAATCTCCAACTCAGTCGTAAGGTAATGTTCACTCTATCACATAAAAATAAAACCATAGTCTAGCTATCAACTGTAAGTTAATAGGTAACCGTGAGATTATTAACACAAATTGTCGCGCACCTTATTTTTGTCAATGTCTCTTTTCTTCTTGAAAAACTGTTTCCTATCAACCCTTTAAATCCATTTCCGCATTTCATTCCGAAACTATAATCGACACTTATGTCAGTATAACATCAAGGTAATCAAATAATACGGTATACCCTACACACTATACTGACCTGAATAAGAACATTATTTCAAATTAGTACTCCTTAAATAATCATCAGGATCCAAACCTAAAAAAAATCGATACTATTCCAATGACTTATCAATATCTTAAGTTGGCAGTTAAATAATTCATCCACTTAGGTATATCCCAGTAGTTATTAATTCTTTATCAAACTTATAATCTAGGCACCTCAAGTCTCAATTAAACCTAATAATGATAGAAGTAACAAGACTTGACAAGAAAAAGAGAATGTCATGACCTCAGCATAAGGTAATTGATGAGTGTAAAATATACGTGCATTTGAGGGTTTAAAATGATATATATTTGATGCATTTTCATGCATATTCAGTGTGTTTTACTTGGTTTCCCTTGTTGGACGTGATACTGCGTACTCTTGTGAATTTTACAGAAAATTGAGCTAAATTGGACAAAAGATGATAGCATGTTTCAAATGATATGTAAAAAGACAAGGTACGAGCAAAAATGTGAAGGAAAGAAGCATGGACGGTCAAAGAAAAGAGAATTTCCCTCAAAAACGTCAAAACGCTAACTTGATTTCCAAAGACCTTTGGCGGGGTTAAGTATTTTGGCCATAACTTTCTCTACAAAATTGATATTGAGGTTATTCAAGTGGCTATGGAAAGCTGAGAGAAAGGACTACAACTGTCGTGGTCTCCTTTTCCTACTCAAACTCTGCAAGTGATCTCTCAAATTTGTCTATGAGTTTTTAATCAATGTTTGGCATATTTTTCGGATCTTAGGGGCATAATCGAAACTGTGGATTTGTATTAAATATGATTACTTATTTTCTTAATTAATTCATGCTTTATATTTTGTTAATTGTGGTTTAGCACGTTTACCATTTTAGCACGTTTAATTGATTTTGTGTGTGGTTTTTAATTCAGTTCGTATGCCCAGCTCCCTATGATTTTACTATGAATATTTTATGGCATAGGATAACATACTTGTGGGAATCATGCAATTAATTCTTAGGAGGAAAGTTATTTATTTGCTTGGCATTTATTAAGAAAATTGGGTATTTGAGCGAAAAATAAGCACGTGAGCTTTTGTGCCTTAAACCGCTTTTGTAACGCCCGAATTTTTTTAACAAGACAAAATTTTTAACAAGTCTTTCAAAATAAGCTTAAATAAAAGAACACAATTTTAAGAAAATATCATATGATTAAAAACTTGCATCCAAATAAACAATAGTACCTTTAATTCGAACCCACAAGACAGATCATTCAAAAATAAATTGGTAACTAAAATTTGTTAACAAAATAAAATATTCCTAAATTTTGTAAAATAAATAAAAACATTGCTTTCGCATCCACCGCCTCCAATCCTCGCTTTGGACTCCTTAACTTTGAAAAATGTTAATGAATATGGGGTGAGCTTTCAACTCGCTCAATGGGGACACGTTTGTCAAGATTAAATACAACAATAGGCATAATCGTAAACATTCAACATGTAATTTAACTTTTATTTTGACTGGCGATTATTTTATAGTATGCTGGGTTCACCCCGGGATACATCGATCCGGACCTTCTTACATTTTGACTAAATCTCTGGGTTCACCCCGAGGATACTTTCGATCCGGACCTTCTTACAGAGCCCGGACTAATTATAACACTCGCGGGTTCACCCCGAGATACTTTTGATCCGGACCTTCTTACACCCCAGGCTAACATAATTTATTTTCACATTGCACATAAACAATTACACATATATGAAGCATTTAATAACGACAAACAATAAGTGAATAGAATATCCCCACCTCGAAGAAACGCAGATATTTGTGTGAAGAATGCAACAATGCAGTAAATCCTACTCCTCGTTTTCTTCGTTTTCTACAATAAATTATAAAGTATAATTAATAAATAATATAGGATTTGGACTGAAAAAGGAAAGGGATCAAAACACTAAACAGAAGGGAAGTTTGAAAACTGATAGATATTATCAATATTCTTGATTCCAAATAAAAATTTCTACTGAAAACTTCTCAAGGTTCCAAGTTGAAAAGAAGCCCCAAGTTGAATAGTCCAAAACCCTCAAACCCAACCCCAACTCACGCCCCCACCCCCCCCCCACTCCCAAATCTTCTTTTTCTTTCTCATCTTTACTCCTTGTCCCACTGTAACTATCCGCCAATCTTAAACACATCTTCTTCTTCTCTTTTTTTTTTTTTTTTTTTTTTTTTTTCAATTCCTAAATCCTCTTCTCTGTTTCCGTCACCACTCGCCCACCCCCAATCCTTTTTTTCTACTTCTCTAAATCCCGTCAATGGCGCGGCAAGGGGGAAATGCGGCGTGGGCGCGCGACGAACAATTTCCGGCGGTACTTAGCACGTATCTCCTCTATATAATTAACATAATAAAATTATAATAATATATAAATATAAATATAAAAAAATAAATATATAAAAAAATTGGATATTACATACTACCCCCTAAATAAAATTTCGTCCTCGAAATTCGATAACTCACCAAATGTCGGAAAGTCGGTACTTAGCACGTATCTCCTCTTCATGCTCCCATGTGGCTTCATTTCTCCCATGTCGTTTCCATTGTACTTTAATCAAGCTTATGTCTTTATTCCTCGGCTTATGGACCTTTCGCTCCAAAATGGCTTCTGGTACTTCTTCGTGGGATAGGTCATCGTTAATCTGTAGATCTTCGTAGTTAACGATATGACTTGGGTCATGAATATACTTTCTCAACATCGATATATGAAAAACATCATGTACGCCTGACAGACGTGGCGGCAATGCGAGCTGATAAGCTAAATCTCCGACCCTTTTCAATATTTCGAACGGTCCTATGTATCTTGGCTTTAGCTTTCCTTTATCACCAAACCTTATCACTCCCCTTACCGGTGCTACCTTGAGAAACACATTGTCTCCTACCTCGAATCGTAAGTCTTTCCTTCGGCGATCAGCATACGATTTTTGTCTATCTTGTGCCATTCTAATTCGATCTTGGATTTTTGCTATCTTTTCCACTGTTTGTCGAACCAAATCCGGTCCCAACATATTCTTTTCTCCGACCTCGCTCCAAAGATAGTGGAGATCTACACTTTCTCCCGTACAATGCCTCGTAAGGGGCCATCCCAATAGTCACTTGTAATCTGTTGTTATAAGCAAACTCCACCAAATAGCGCGTGATTCCCAGTTTCGTCCTATATCAAGAACACATGCTCTCAACATGTCTTCCAATATTTGTATCGTCCTCTCGGACTGTCCGTCTGTCTGCGGGTGGTAAGCCGTACTAAACTTCAGTTTTGTTCCCAAAGCAGTCTGTAAGCTTCCCCAAAACTTAGAAGTGAATCTTGTATCTCTGTCCGACACAATGGACACCGGAACTCCATGTAATTTCACTATCTCTTGGATGTATAGATGTGCATACTGCTCCATACTGAACGTCATTTTAACCGGCAGAAAGTGAGCTGACTTCGTCAATCGGTCTACTACAACCCATACCGCTTTATTTCCTTTTGCTGATCGTGGTAGTCCTACCACAAAATCCATCGTTATGTGCTCCCATTTCCATTCTGGGATTTCAAGAGGTTTGAGCAAACCAGACGGTCGTTGATGCTCGGCCTTGACTTGCTGGCATATCAAGCATTTCTCCACAAAAGATCCAATGTCTCTCTTCATACTTCGCCACCAAAAGGCTTCTCTTAGATCTCGGTACATCTTTGTACCTCCCGGGTGGGCCGTGTACGGCGTACAATGAGCTTCTACAAGTATCTCTTTCCTAAGTTCTTCCTCCTTAGGTACACACAATCTCCTTCATACGTCAAAACACCATCATCCGCTATGACAAACCCTTTTATATTTCCTTCTCGAACTCGTCCCTTCATCTTGTTCAAAAACTGATCTCGACCTTGTGCTTCTTTGATCCTTTCTCTCAAAGTAGGTTGAACTACCAAAGATGCCAACACCGCCTTTGTACTTCTCGGTGGAGTTATGACTTCAATCTTCAGGCTCGCAAACTCTCGTACCAATTGCTCTTGTTGCGTGAGTAAGCTAGACAACTCACATTTGGTCTTACGACTCAAGGCATCAGCCACTACATTAGCTTTGCCCGGATGATAGTTGATGGTGCAATCATAGTCCTTAACCAGTTCTAACCATCTCCTCTGTCTCATATTTAACTCCTTCTGAGTAAATAGATATTTCAAACTCTTATGATCGGTGAATATCTCACATTTCCCGCCATATAGATAATGTCTCCAAATCTTCAGTGCATGGACTACCGCAGCTAACTCCAAATCATGAGTCGGGTAGTTCAGTTCGTGTGGCTTTAATTGCCTTGAGGCATAGGCAACCACCTTTCCGTGCTGCATCAATACGCACCCCAAGCCTTGTTTTGATGCGTCACTGTAAATCACAAAGTCCGTGGTTGGGTCAGGAATCGTCAATACCGGTGCGGAAGTTAGTTTTCGTTTCAACTCTTGGAAGCTCTCATCGCATTTCTCGGTCCACAAAAATTTCTCTCCCTTTCTGGTGAGTCGAGTCATAGGTGCGACTATTTTTGAAAATCCTCTATAAATCAAGCGATAGTATCCTGCCAATCCCAAGAAATGCGAACCTCACTCGCATTTGTAGGTGTCTTCCATTCATTAAGCGCCTCAACCTTTCTGGATCCACTTCAATTCCATTTGCGGTGATTACATGACCAAAATCCAACTCGGTCTATCCGAATTCACACTTCTTGAACTTCGCTTATAACTTCTCCTCTCCTTGCGAAGTGTCTCAAGCACTATTCTCAAGTGTTCCTCGTGTTGTTCCTTGTCCCTTGAATACACGAGTATGTCGCTATAAAGACTATGACGAATTGGTCCAAAAATGGATGGAACACTCTATTCATCAAGTCCATGAACACTGCTGGCGCATTACTCAACCCAAACGGCATCACTACGAACTCATAGTGTCCATATCGGGTCCTGAATGCTGTCTTCGAGATATCACTCTCCTTAATCTTCAATTGGTGATACCCGGATCTCAAATCAATCTTAGAAAAAGTACTGGCACCCCTCAATTGATCAAACAAGTCTTCGATTCTTGGCAGTGGATACTTGTTCTTCACCGTGAGTCGATTAAGTTCTCTATAATCAATACACATCCTTAATGACCCATCCTTCTTCTTAACAAATAGGACTGGTGCTCCCCAGGGTGATACACTAGGCCTGATAAAACCCAAGTCCAGCAATTCCTGTATCTGCGCTTTTAGTTCTTGTAACTCTTTTGGTGCCATTCTGTAGGGTGCCTTAGATATCGGTGTTGCCCAAGGTGCCAAGTCTATTGAAAATTCAACTTGACGGTCGGGCGGAACTCCGTGCAAGTCCTTTGGGAATACGTCTAAAAATTCTCGAACAATTGGTACGCGTCTGTAGGTGATAGGTCCGTCGTTGGAGCTTCAATTAGACTTACTAAATACCCCGACAATTCTCTTTTGCCAAAGATCTTTCGCGCTTTCATCGCCGATATAACTCATGATGCAGACTTAGAGTTAACTCCGTAGAACGTAATCTCCTCATCTCCAGGTAGTTTGAGTGTTATCTCCTTCTCTTGGCACTTAATGCTCGCCTGATACTTACTAAGCCAATTCATGCCTAGGATTACGTCAAAATCCTTCATCTCAATTATGTATACTTCAGCTTCTAGATGTTTCCCCCCAATGTTCACGTCTATATCATTGTCCATTACGTCAGTAATTATTGTCTTTCCAGATGGCAAACTAATCTCTAGGGGTACATCTATTCTAGCATCCTTATGTCCAGTTATATCATGAAACTTAGCAGATATAAATGAGTGTGTGGCACCAGTATCGAAAAGTACAAGCGCAGGTATTCCAGATATTGTTAACATACCTGACATTGTACCGGGGTTCTGATCTGCCTCTTCCTGCGTCATAGCATACATCCGAGCGGTGCCTCCTTGTCCCCTCATTTCCCTTCTGTCTTTCAGTAGTGGGCAATTAGAAGCATCGTGACCCGGTTTCTTGCACATAAAACACTTTCCTTGTCCAGCTAAACATTCCCCGTAGTGATTCCTGTTGCATTTCGGGCAAGTCGGCTTATTGTTTGGTGCACTCGGGCGAGAATTTCCATCGGTTCTTATCTGTTTATTCTGATTCCCCATTTTACTCGGCTTTGTCCCATCAAACTTCCTCTTTTAAACAACTGACGGCTGGCTTTCGGTCATCATCATCCCACTAGTCCCGCTTCAACTTCATGAGACCGTCGACCATCACCGAATATTCCAGTCCCCCTGTGCGGATAAATTCCGGACAATTGTGACCTCAATCCCCTTCTGAATCTCAAAGCTTTCTTTAGGTCGGTATCAACCAGATGTGGTGCAAACCGACATAATTGATTAAACTCCCTTTCGTATTCAATTACGGTCAATCCCCTTTGCTTGAAGTTCGAAATTGTTTCCTTCTTGTCACGGTAGGATCTAGGGAAGTACTTCTCCATCACCACTTCCTTGAATTCATCCCAGGATAATGCATCACGTTCTTCTTCGCTTTGTTCCTCCAAAGAACCTTCCCACCAATGGTCGCATCATCATCGGTTGGAAGGCGGCACAAGCCACTCGTTGTTCATCGAGACAAGCTATAAGTCTCGAAATTCTTTCCAGCGCTCTTAACCATTCTTCAATCTAGCCGGGCCATCCCGTCCATTAAAGGTGGGTGGACGGTAATGGCGAAATTGTTCCACCACTCTAGTCTTGTTGTTGTTATTGTTCCCATTGTGGTTCTGTACGACATTGAGAATCTCGGCAAACAAGTCCCCAGCCGTAGGTTGGTTTCCAGTGTTAGCTGGGTTCCCTTCATTGTCTTGGTTCCCAACATTGTTCTGGTTAAAGGTTCGGGGGCGTCGAGGCACTCGTGGAGGATTTCGTGGAGCCATATTCCTATAATCATACGTAGTACGTTCTTAGTACCCATCTTAAGTTATTATCGTATAATAATCGAAATAGAAAAAAATAATAATAAAAAGTCATTATATATATTAGTACTATTAAGTCAATATAATTCATTATGAGTCTCTCCCTATTTTTTTTTTAACGCGAGGAGCCTAGAGTTCGTTCTTCTAGTATAGCAAGTACACATGCAATGAGGAGTATGAAATAAAAGCAAAAAGACATAATGACATGAATAAATGTGTTGCATAATATTGTGACATACCATATCATGAATAAATTGAGTAATTGACATAATAAATTTGCATACCTTAAGGAATCCGTGAGATATGGCGGAGGTGGATGTCACTATACTATTTTTTTTTTATATTTAAAAAGACACATTTTTTAACAAGTCTGACGAACCGTAGACTGCTCTCGATACCACTTGTAACGCCCGAATTTTTTTAACAAGTACAAAATTTTTAACAAGTCTGCAATAAGCTTAAATAAAAGAACACAATTTTAAGAAAATATCATATGATTAAAAACTTGCATCCAAATAAACAATAGTACCTTTAATTCGAACCCACAAGACAATCATTCAAAAATAAATTGGTAACTAAAATTTGTTAACAAAATAAAATATTCCTAAATTTTGTAAAATAAATAAAAACATTGCTTTCGCATCCACCGCCTCCAATCCTCGCCTGGACTCCTTAACCTGAAAAATGTTAATGAATATGGGGTGAGCTTTCAACTCGCTCAATGGGGACACGTTTGTCAAGATTAAATACAACAATAGGCATAATCGTAAACATTCAACATGTAATTTAACTTTTATTTTGATGGCGCTTATTTTATAGTATCTGGGTTCACCCCGAGGATACATCGATCCGGACCTTCTTACACCCGACTAAATCTGCGGGTTCACCCCGAGGATACTTTCGATCCGGACCTTCTTACAAAATTTGACTAATTATAACACTGCGGGTTCACCCCGAGGATACTTTTGATCCGGACCTTCTTACCCCCAGGCTAACATAATTTATTTTCACATTGCACATAAACAATTACACATATATGAAGCATTTAATAACGACAAACAATAAGTGAATAGAATATCCCCACCTCGAAGAAACGCAGATATTTGTGTGAAGAATGCGGAATGCAAAGAAATCTACTCCTCGTTTTCTTCGTTTTTTCTACAATAAATTTTAAAGTATAATTAATAAATAATATAGGATTTGGGACCGAAAAAGGAAAGGGATCAAAACACTAAACGAAGGAAGTTTGAAAACCGATAGATATTATCAATATTCTTGATTCCAAATAAAAATTTCTCTTTGAAAACTTCTCAAGGTTCCAAGTTGAAAAGAAGCCCCAAGTTGAATAGTCCAAAACCCTCAAACCCAACCCCAACTCACGCCCCCCCCCCCCCCACCCCCCACTCCCAAATCTTCTTTTCTTTCTCATCTTTACTCCTTGTCCCATCAGTAACTATCCGCCAATCTTAAACACATCTTCTTCTTCTCTCTTTTTTTTTTTTTTTTTTTTTCCTTCAATTCCTAAATCCTCTTCTCTCTTTTTTCCGTCACCACTCGCCCCCCCCAATCCTTTTTTTTTCTACTTCTCTAAATCCCGTCAATGGCAAATGCAAGGGGGAAATGCGGCGGCGGCGCGACGAAACAATTTCCGGCGGTACTTAGCACGTATCTCCTCTATATAATTAACATAATAAAATTATAATAATATATAAATATAAATATAAAAAAATAAATATATAAAAAAATTGGATATTACAACTTTATATATTATGTAGACTTATTTTTTCTTGAGTGTGTCATTCATGATTGATAGAGCTCTAGAACTTGCTCTGGTATCTTCATTGAAGCCATGTGTGTGTGCAATTTTCTAAAATTATCTAAGGCCATCTTTGTTTAGCCTACTTAGCCTAAAAACACTACTTATGAACTCATGATTCCCTAGTTAGGCAATTTTGAGCCAAAACTATTATTCTGAGCCACATTGATCTTTAAAATTTAAACATGTCTTTATCCCTGAAATTTCTTGAGCTTATAGAAAATGAATAAGTTTGGGGGAGATGTGGTGAAAATTTATGAAAAACAAAAAAAAAGAGAGGAAGTCGGCAAAAAGAAGGAGGGATAAGCGTATCTAGGTAAATGAAAAATACATGAATCTCGAAAAATAAAGAAATATCTCTCGAAAAGAAGTGAAAAATCGAGCAAAAGAAAATTCTGAAAAAAAAAAGAACTTGAGGCTAAAAAAAAAAAAAAAAAAAGGCCTAAGAATGAAAAAGGAGAAATAATGATAGAATTGAGTTGAAAAAGAAAACTGATATTATATTGAAATTGGGTTGGTGAATTGCAAGTCTATATACTTAAATTCTATTTGCTCAAGTCAAGTCACTTAATCCAAATTACCCTACCCTTACAAAAGAGCCTACATTACAACCTAATAAAAGTACTTTTTGATTCTTAAATTGTGCACACAAAAGTGGTAGAGATGTTAGACGATTTGCACGTCTATGGTAGTTCTACATTCACCGAATTGAATTTGAGCGTAAACACTTACTTTACACTTTTGAGAGTAGAGTGATACACCATTTACTTGTGAGTCGTGATGTCAAGTACCCGAGAGAGTATTAAATTATGCCGAGTTTATGAATGATGACTTCTTGATGATGAATTACATGATTTCCTTGAGTATGGAGTCAAATGCTATTTAATGTTCATAGTGTTCTTGGGTGTACGTTCGTTTTTACCCCTTGTAATAATTTTCTCAATTTGCTCGAGGACGAGCAATGTTTTAAGTTTGGAGGATTTTGATGAGTGTAAAATATACGTACATTTGAGGGTTTAAAATGATATATATTTGATGTATTTGCACGCATATTCAGTGTGTTTTACTTGGTTTCCCTTGTTGGACGTGATACTGCGTACTCTTGTGAAATTTGCAGAAAATGGAATTAAATCGGACAAAAGATGATAGCATGTTAAAAATTATATGTAAAAGACAAGGTACGAGCAAAAATGTGAAGGAAAGAAGCATGGACGATCAAAGAAAAGAGAATTTCCCTAAAAATGTCAAAACGCAGCTAATAACTTCCAAAGACCTTTGGCGGGTTTAGTATTTTGGCCATAACTTTCTCTACAAAATTGATATTGAGGTTATTCAAGTAGCTATGGAAAGCTGAGAGAAAGGACTACAACTGTCGTGGTCTCCTTTTCCTACTCAAACTCTGCAAGTGATCTCTCGAATTTGTCTATGAGTTTTTAATCAATGTTTGGCATATTTTTCGGATCTTAGGGGCATAATCGAAACTGTGGATTTGTATTAAATATGTTTACTTATTTTCTTAATTAATTCATGCTTTATATTTTGTTAATTGTGGTTTAGCACATTTAATTGATTTTGTGTGTGGTTTTTAATTCAGTTTGTATGCCCAGCTCCCTATGATTTCACTATGAATATTTTGTGGCATGGGATAACATACTTGTGGGAATCATGTAATTAATTCTTAGGAGGAAAGTTCTTTATTTGCTTGGCATTTATTAAGAAAATTGGGTATTTGAGCGAAAAATAAGCCTGTGAGCTTTTGTGCCTTAAACTGCTTTATATTATGCAGACTTATTTTTTTCTTGAGTGTGTCATTCATGATTGATAGAGCTCTAGAACTTGCTCTGGTATCTTCATTGAAGCCATGTGTGTGTGCAATTTTCGAAAATTATCTAAGGCCATCGTTGTTTAGCCTACTTAGCCTAAAAACACTACCTATGAACTCATGATTCCCTAGTTAGGCAATTTTGAGATAAAACTATTATTCTGAGCCCCATTGATCTTTAAAATTTAAACATGTCTTTATCCCTGAAATTTCTTGAACTTATAGAAAATGAATAAGTTTGGGGGAGATGTGGTGAAAATTTATGAAAAACAAAAAAAAAAAAGGAAGTCGGCAAAAGAAGGAGGAATGAGCAGTATCTAGGTAAACGAAAAATACATGAAGCTTGAAAAAGAAAGAAATATCTCTGAAAAAGAAAAGAAAAATCAAGCAAAAGAAAATTCTGGAAAAAAAAAAAGAACTTGAGGCTAAAAAAGAAGGCAAAAAGGCCTAAGAATTAAAAAGGAGAAATAATGATGGAATTGAGTTGAAAAAGAAAACTGATATTATATTAAAATTGGGTTGGTGAATTGCAAGTCTATATACTTAAATTCTATTTGCTCAAGTCAAGTCACTTAATCCAAATTTCCCTACCCTTACCAAAGAGCCTACATTACAACCTAATAAAAGTCTTTTTTGATTCTTAGATTGTGCACACAAAAATGGTAGAGATGTTAGACGATTTGCAAGCCTATGGTAGTTCTACATTCACTGAATTGAATTTGAGCGTAAACACTGACTATACACTTTTGAGAGTAGAGTGATACACCATTTACTTGTGAGTCGCGATGTCAAGTACCCGAGAGAGTATTAAATTATGTCGAGTTTATGAATGATGACTTCTTGATGATGCAGTACATGATTTTCTTGAGTATGGAGTCAAATGCTATTTAATGTTCATAGTGTTCTTGGGTGTACGTTCGTTTTTACCCCTTGTAATAATTTTCTCAATTCGCTCGAGGACGAGCAATGCTTTAAGTTTGGAGGATTTTGATGAATGTAAAATATAGGTACATTTGAGGGTTTAAAATGATATATATTTGATGTATTTGCACGCATATTCAGTGTGTTTTACTTGGTTTCCCTTGTTGGACGTGATACTGCGTACTCTTGTGAAATTTGCAGAAAATGGAGTTAAATTGGTCAAAAGATGATAGCATGTTTCAAATTATATGTCAAAAGACAAGGTACGAGCAAAAATGTGAAGGAAAGAAGCATGGACGGTCAAAGAAAAGAGAATTTCCCTAAAAAACGTCAAAACGCGCTTACAGTTTCCAACACTGGCAGGGTTAAGTATTTTGGCCATAACTTTCTCTACAAAATTGATATTTAGGTTATTCAAGTGGCTATGGAAAGCTGAGAGAAAGGACTACAACTGTCGTGGTCTCATTTTCCTACTCAAACTCTGCAAGTGATCTCTCAAATTTGTCTATGAGTTTTTAATCAATGTTTGGCATATTTTTTGGATCTTAGGGGATAATCGAAACTGTGGATTTGTATTAAATATGATTACTTATTTTCTTAATTAATTCATGCTTTATATTTTGTTAATTGTGGTTTAGCACGTTTACCATTTTAGCACGTTTAATTGATTTTGTGTGTGGTTTTTAATTCAGTTCGTATGCCCAGTCCCCTATGATTTTACTATGAATATTTTATGGCATAGGATAACATACTTGTGGGAATCATGTAATTAATTCTTAGGAGGAAAGTTATTTATTTGTTTGGCATTTATTAAGAAAATTGGGTATTTGAGCGAAAAATAAGCCTGTGAGCTTTTGTGCCTTAAACTGCTTTATATTATGTAGACTTATTTTTTCTTGAGTGTGTCATTCATGATTGATAGAGCTCTAGAACTTGCTCGGTATCTTCATTGAAGCCATGTGTGTGTGCAATTTTCTAAAATTATCTAAGGCCATCTTTGTTTAGCCTACTTAGCCTAAAAACACTACCTATGAACTCATGATTCCCTAGTTAGGCAATTTTGAGCCAAAACTATTATTCTGAGCCACATTGATCTTTAAAATTTAAACATGTCTTTATCTCTGAAATTTCTTGAGCTTATAGAAAATGAATAAGTTTGGGGGAGATGTGGTGAAAATTTATGAAAAACAAAAAAAAAAAGAGGAAGTCGGCAAAAGAAGGAGGGATGAGCAGTATCTAGGTAAATGAAAAATACATGAAGCTCGAAAAAGAAAGAAATATCTCTGAAAAAGAAGAGAAAAATCGAGCAAAAGAAAATTCTGAAAAAAAAAAACTAACTTGAGGCTAAAAAAAAAGGCAAAAAGGCCTAAGAATGAAAAAGGAGAAATAATGATAGAATTGCGTTGAAAAAGAAAACTAATATTATATTGAAATTGGGTTGGTGAATTGCAAGTCTATATACTTAATTTCTATTTGCTCAAGTCAAGTCACTTAATCCAAATTACCCTACCCTTACAAAAGAGCCTACATTACAACCTAATAAAAGTCCTTTTTGATTCTTAGATTGTGCACACAAAAGTGGTAGAGATGTTAGACGATTTGCAAGCCTATGGTAGTTCTACATTCACTGAATTGAATTTGAGCGTAAACACTTACTATACACTTTTGAGAGTAGAGTGATACACCATTTACTTGTGAGTCGCGATGTCAAGTACCCGAGAGAGTATTAAATTATGTCGAGTTTATGAATGATGACTTCTTGATGATGAAGTACATGATTTCCTTGAGTATGGAGTCAAATGCTATTTAATGTTCATAGTGTTCTTGGGTGTACGTTCGTTTTTACCCCTTGTAATAATTTTCTCAATTTGCTCGAGGACGAGCAATGCTTTAAGTTTGGAGGATTTTGATGAATGTAAAATATAGGTACATTTGAGGGTTTAAAATGATATATATTTGATGTATTTGCACGCATATTCTGTGTGTTTTACTTGGTTTCCCTTGTTGGATGTGATACTGCGTACTCTTGTGACTTTTGTAGAAAATGGAGTTAAATTGGTCAAAAGATGATAGCATGTTTCAAATTATATGTAGAAAAGACAAGGTACGAGTAAAAATGTGAAGGAAAGAAGCATGGAAGGTCAAAGAAAACAGAATTTCCCTAAAAAACGTCAAAACGCGCTTACAATTTCCAAAGACCAATCGCGGTTTAGTATTTTAGCCATAATTTTCTCTACAAAATAGATATTGAGGTGATTCAAGTGGATATGAAATGCTAAGAGAAAGGACTACAACCTTTGGGAAGACCTCGAGAAGACAATTCCGATCGTGCGATCCGTCGGTGTGGGGATGACACGGACGTGCGACCTAATCAGGGGCTGAATTGGTCTCCTTTTCCTACTCAAACTCGCAAGTGATCTCTCCAAGCATGTATAAAAGGGACCCAAGGCTATGCACGAAAATCCATCATTCCAGGCATAAAAAAACATCATATAACACAGAACGAAGGAATCGAAGAGCTTCCGAGAGCAAAAGGCTAGGTCGCGAAGAACACCACAAGAGCTTCGAGGGCTTGGAGAGGGAATCCATCCTTACAAGAAGAGGTTTTCTTTCTATATCTAAGAACTCTTGTCTGTGCTTATATGATGTCTAAATATTGATTCGAATTTGTCTATGAGTTTGTAATCAATGTTTGGCATATTATTCGGATCTTAGGGGCATAATCGAAAATGTGGATTTGTATTAAATATGATTACTTATTTTCTTAAATAATTCATGCTTTCTATTTTATGAATTCGAGTGTTTATTATTTAATTTCTTTTTATCTGATCAATATATAGCATGTCATATTTGTTAATACAAAATTTTGGACGATGAGTTCTAAGAAAGACGGAAATCAAATTCAGATATGAAACATGTGTGACAGACGTGTTTGTGGGGAGTCATTCAATTCACAAATCTTTTTGGAGTTAATAAGAATTGTAACGATTCTGGAGGACTACAATTGTTATTAATCAACTGTTTACGCACTACCTGGACAGGGGAGTAGTTGAATTTAGGAATTGAACCCATAAAATTACATGAATTGGTTTTTAAAACTTTATTCGCATTTAATATTGAAGAAACATGTTGAGATTATTTTCCTAAGGTTGCTCCTAAAGATGTTGAAAATACTTGTGGGGTTCACAAATTTATTTTTATTTTATTTCTTTATTTTTGATTTTTGTTAGATTAAAATACTTGATTTTCGGTCGCTTCAATAAAATTGGAATATGATGTTATTATAGCCTAAGTGTTTCGAGATTCAATCCCTGAGGAATACGACCTTGCTGGCCATTATTCTATAAACTACACTGTATACTTGCAGTTGTATGAACCAAAATATTTTTTGGATCTTAGGGGCATAATCGAAACTGTGAATTTGTATTAAATATGATTACTTATTTCTTAATTAATTCATGCTTTATATTTTATGAATTCGAGTGCTTATTATTTAATTGCTTTTTATCTGATCAATAATTAGCATGTCATATTTGTTAGTACAAAATTTCGGACGATGAGTAAATGAAAAATACATGAAGCTCGAAAAACAAAGAAATATCTCTGAAAAAGAAGAGAAAAATCGAGCAAAATAAAATTAAAAAAAAAAGAGAGAGCTTGAGGCTAAAAAAAAAGAAGGCAAAAAAGCCTAAGAATGAAAAAGGAGAAATAAATGTGGAAATGAGTTCAAAAAGAAAATTGATATTATATTGAAATTGGGTTGGTGAATTGCAAGTCTGTATAATTAAATTCTATTTGTTCAAGTCAAGTCACTTAATTCAAATTTCTCTACCCTTACCAAAGAGCCTATATTACAACTTAATAAAAGTCCTTTTTTATTCTTAGATTGTATACACAAAAGTAGTAGAGATGTTAGACGATTTGCAAGCCTATGGTAGTTCTACCTTTACTGAATTGAATTTGAGCGTAAACACTTACCATACACTTTTGAGGGTAGAGTGATACACCATTTACTTGTGAGCCGCGATGTCAAGTACCCGAGAGAGTAATAAATTATGCCGAGTTTATGAATGATTATTTCTTGAGGATGAATTAAATGGTTTCCTTGAGTATGGAGTCAAATGCTATTTAATGTTCATAGTGTTCATGGGTGTTCGTTCGTTTTTACCCATTGTATTAATTTTCTTAATTTGCTCGAGGACGAGCAATGCTTTAAATTTGGGAGATTTTGATGAGTGTAAAATATACGTACATTTGAGGGTTTAAAATGATATATATTTGATGCATTTGCGCGCATATTCAATGTATTTTACTTGGTTTCCCTTGTGAATTTTGCAGAAAATGGAGTAAAATTGGACAAAAGATGAAAACATGTTTCAATTATATGTAAAAAGACAAGGTACGAGCAAAAATGTGTAGGAAAGTGTTTGATAAATGGTTTTATCATGATTTTGATGATTTTGATTTTACACCAAAACAATGGTTTTAAAGGTTGTCCAAATACTCCTAAATGATTTAAAATGGTTTTTAATATTTTCCTGAGTATTTCTTCAAGTTTTATTTTCGATAATTATCGTGGTTTTTATGTCGACGGTCGCCCTATAGGGCAACCCGTACCAAGAAGATTTTGTAAAATTTTGAAATGAGACGGAAGAAAAATCGAGGCATTTTCGACCGTCATCCAGGGCATCGACGCCAACCCGGTCGGCCGGCCGCCAGGGTCGACCGGTACACTGCAAGTTTGTGTTGAAACGAGCGATTCTTTCACTCAAACTAATTGAGGGGACCGGTTGAGATGGGGACGACCGTCGGACCCTACGTCGACCGGTCGCCCGTGTTAATTTGTGATATGTTCATTTCAACTTCTATTTAAATGCGACCAAGTCGCTCCTTTAAAGGCTGACAAAAATATGACCGTTTGACAATGAGACACATTTCCTTAAATTGTGGGATTGATTTCTAACACTATATTCTTGATTTTAATTGTATTTTTTCTGTAGATTTTCAATCCCCAAGAGGAGCCTATGTCTTGATCAATCATCTCCTATAAATAGAGGAAGCATTGAAGCAACACAACAAGAGAGAAAACTACAACACAACAAGATACACTCAAGAATACACTTGTTCCTACATTGTCTTATTTCTTGTTGTAATTTGCTAGCTATTCACTTTCACATCCTTGAGGTCTAGGCTATTCTTGATTACACTTGCACTCTATTGTATTATCAATTATCGAGTTGTAATCTTGAATTTTTGGGTTATCATTCAACACAAGATATCCTTGTGAGTGTTCTTGTGGTAAGAGCACACTTGGGTGATCTAGGTGTTAGGTGTGAGAAGATTGTGGTAATCTTCTTGTTGAGGTGTTGAAGAATTTGGTATTCTTCAAGGTTGAAGATTGTGGTAATCTTCAAAAGGTGCCGTTGGAGATTGTGGTAATCTTCAAGTGAGATTGTGGTAATCTCAAAGGTGGTGTTGAACAAGAGTGTGGTGCTCTTCAAGGTGTCGTTGTAAGTTGGTGTTGTATTAATTTGTGGTAAATTAATAAAATCTTTTTTTTTTTTGAAATCCATCCCTGATATCTTTGGGGTGGTAGAGGATTAGGCCCTAGGTGGGTTGAACCTCTTTAAATCGGCGTGTGTTGTTTACATTCCGCACCTTTATTATTGTGTTTGAGCATTCACTTCAAAAAGAGGGCGAAATCAAAGATGGAGATAATCTATTCACCCCCTCTAGATTATCGTAGCGCTTGACTTACAAGTGGTATCAAAGCCAAACTCTTTGGCAAGCTCATTTCACATCGCGAGTAAAGAGAAACGATCGTCGGCTCTGAACGAAGCTCATCTTTCGGCACCTCCACCACCAAGCCACCTCGGTTTGATTCCAAAATTTTATATTTTGGAAAGAAAGAATGGAATGCTATTTACAAGGTTGCGGGTATGATATTTGGAACACCGTCATAAATGGAGAATCTATTCCGATGAAGAATACACCACATACCTCTAAAGGCTTCAAAGAGCTCAATGATGAAGAGAAGAGAATCATCTTCTTAAATGGTAAAGCTCTTAGTATTTTGTATTGTTCACTTACTACTTTGGAATTTGATCATGTTGTAGGTATTCGATCGGCACATGAAGTATGGCAAAAATTAGAAGCCATCTATGAAGTGTATGCAAATGAAAGGAGCAACTCAAAAGCACCTACTTCACAAATGGATACAACATCAAATCCAACAATATGGGATGAACCTTCTACAACCTCCCATGATGAAGAAGTTGAACAATGCCTCATAGGCATCGAAGAAGAAAACGAGGTAAGTTCTAAACCCTCTACTTCCTATGATAATGATTATAGTAATTTGCAAAATGATTTTGATGAACTACAAGATGAATTCCAAAACTTACTTGTTAAATACAAAAATTGAAAAAGGAATTCATTGTTTTGAAAAATGATAAGGATAGTTTATTTACTTCCTATGAATCACTATCATGTGCTCACACCACCACTCTTGATAGGGTTAGAAACCTTGAGAAATAAAATAGTACTCTTGTTGAGGATATAAATTGCTTGAAAAATGATTTATCTAAATCCAACTTGAGTACCGATAAGATGACCGATATTATTGATTTGTGTGATAAATCGAAACTAGAACTTGATCATAAGCCTAAGGGTGTGAATCACATGAAAAAGAATCAAGTCTCTAAGCACATTGGTCATTATGCTCCTAGAATTATTACATGCTTTTATTGCGATAAAAAAGGTCATACGGTAAATACTTGTCGAGCTAGAAAATAGCTCTAATTATTGTTGGAGACCTAAAAGTCTCAAAGCTAATCCTAAAGGACCCAAACACTTGAGGGTACCACAAAATAATGTTTTATTAGGTATCCGGTGAAATAATGATCGAAGAAAATTCATACCGCCAAGAAGGCATCAAATGACCGTTTCATTTGATCAAAGAAGGAGAAACTATTCTCAACAAAGCCAATTTCCAAGAAGAGGGTATAATCAAAAATGGGAAGAACACAATCCTTGGAAATGGCAAAGACATCATCAACAAGATGATTTTCAAAGAAGAAGAGACTTTCAACAATGGGAAAGCAACAAACCTTGGAAATGGAGCAATCAAAGAAGTCATCATCAACAAAGTGACTTCTCAAGGGAAGATATCATCAAAAATGGGAACGACACAACCCATTGAAATGGCATAATTGGTAACCCGTATCTCCCTAGTTAAATATGCATGCATGCTTTTATTTGTGTATTAATTGCAAAATGAGTTTTCAAGTATTTATTTTTTAATTAAGGTCTTCAATATATATTTGTGCTTTTAAAATATTTTTGAAAAAGAAGACCTTATATGATGTTTTTAAAACTCTTGTGCATTTTTGTAGACTAAAGTGTGTTATCATCTCTTATGGATTTGTATGGCATGAGCTTACTTGTGATATCTCTTAGCCTACACGTTTATCATTATGATTTGTATTAGATTGGTTTTAAGAATTGTGTAGGATTTACATTTTTCAAAATGGCCATTTACGTCATTATTTGTCAAGAAAGGCATTAATTATCGAGGTACGTTTACATGTGTTATTCTTACTCTTATAGACTCGATATATGTATGTGCCTATGTGCTTGTTTTTCATAGTATTTCATACATGTAGCATTAAGAGGATTTTTAGATTCTTTGAAAGACACTATTCGATATTGATTGCACATATTTGCTTTGTCAACTCTTGTTCAAATAATTTCTTTTGGTCTCAACTATATGCTATCGGATTTTCTAATTTCAAAAGAGACCTTTTATAGCTTTCTTAAGCTTATTTGAACTTGCATGATTTATTAGACTCTTGATGATATTCTAAATGCATAGTATGTGTTTCTTGCTTCATGGTCTATATATATAGTGTCTATTTCTACTATGCTCTTATGCAAGATATTTTGTGATTGATGATTGAGGCATGTTTTTACACTTGGGCTATTTTTATTCTTGATTATATAAGCGATGCCGTTAATGAGAAATGAAGTACTCCAAATATTGGTTACCTCAAAATATTTGGATGTATATGTTCTATTGTGAACACCTTAGACAAATTCGATTCCCTATGATGATAGTAATGAAGTAGACAAAAAGGGTATTCCGGAACAAACTCGATGACCAAGGCAACATTGGTCGAACTAAGGCGAGGTTAGTAGCTCAAAGGTAGTTTCAATAAGAAGGTAATTGATTTTGATGTAACATTTGCACTCATAGCATATTTAGTAGCTATTTGCATATTACTTGCTCATTCTTGTTTTAAGAAAATTTCAAGCTTTACAAAATGGATGTCTAATCCAATTTTCTCAATGGTTTTATTCTAGAAGAAGTCTATGTAAAACAACCTCCGGGGTTTAAAATTTTTCTAGGCCAAATGTTTTTTTTTAAAAGGCCTTGTACGGTTGATAGACTTAGCTATTTTTGCTAAATGATTTTACAAAAGGTAAAGTTGATACTACTATCTCTGTTTTTGAAAAAGGGCAAGATTGTTTACTTGTGCATATTTATGAGAATATTTTTGGTATTACTAATGAATATTGGTGCAAGATATTTTTCCAAGTTGATGCAAGGTGTACTTGAAATGAGCATGATGGGGAGCTCAAGTTCTTGCTTGGACTTCAAATCATTCAATGCCAAGTAGATGGTTACATTTCAAAAGAACTCTTGAAGGAGTTAGGCATTGAAGAAGGAAGAATCATCTCAACCTCTATGGCTACCAATGAAGAGATTGACAAAGGTTGAGAAAGGCATGTCGGTTGACAAACAAATTCGAGGTATGTTTTCTTGTATTATTTCTATAGACTCGACATTCCATATGCCTTATGTCTATATGCTCGACTTCTAAAATTATCCCAACAAATCTCATTAAAGTGTCGTTAAAAGAAATTTTCAAATATTTATAAGGCACTTCTTCTTATGACTTGTTCATCCAAAGCTTTTAAAACGTATTTTTGGGATAACAAGTCCGGTGAAAATTATTCAAAATAAAGTTCGTCATCATCGAACTAAATATATTGAGATTCGATGTTTTTTTAAAAGGGATTGAGTTTTTAACAAAAACTTGAAATGTGTTTAATTCCGTCTCAAGGATAACTCGCGGACTTTTTAATCGCCATCTACGAGTATTTTACCTCATTTCGAGCTTGATTATGACATAATGTATATTGAATGAGGTCTACGTTTGCATTTTGCACGTTTTTAAAACTTAGGGGCGAAAAATCGGATTTTTGGATCAAACTTGAATTTTGCAAAAGCAAAAGAAGCAATGGGCTGAAGGGCTGAGGTCGACCGGCCGCCTAGCCTCCCGACCGTCGCCGCCCACCTCCAACCGGTCGCCCTAACTGAATTTTCGGATATATTGCTTTCTGTTTCCAGAATTTGGCATTTTGGCATTTTTCTTCTCTATTTCGTCCCCTTTGTCATTTGCACACACATTTCACTTCAAATGTGTTTTGTTGCATGAATTACATAGTTTGGGGATTATCTAGCTCGATTATCATCATCAATGCTCATCTTTACCGATTGAATGGTAAGAATTTCACTCTCTTTTAGCTCAATTGGGTTGAACCCTTGAGTTTGTGGCTTATATGTATCTTTCTTGATGCAATTCATATATTTTTGTAATGAGCTTATTGATTGTTGATGATTGATATTTGTTAAATTGTATTTGGTGATGAAAAACTTGGCTTGATTTCATTTACAAGGGCTATATATATCTTTTTCAATTTTTGACGCCCGCCAAGTGTTTGATAAAACGTTTCAATGAAAAATTCATCACCTACATGATTCTCTCGATTTCAAAAGTCTTATATATTTTTAGAGATCATGTTTTGCTTATCAAATGATCTTTCATAAGCTTCTACAAGTCATATGATTCGACTCTTCCCTCCTATTTGGTTTATAAGCTTCAATGTTCAAATAGCTCGATACATCGGTTTAGTTGCGCACTTTGATATGAATATATGATGTATTTATCGTGCTAACATTCTTTTTGATGATTCCAAAGGGGAGAAACAGGTTATAAGCTCTTTAGCTCAAAGAAGCTATAAGTTGTGGCTATGTAAAGCCATAAGTTGTGGATCATATTATGTCCACTTGATGTATTATGGTTATGTATGATTCTTGGTTCATTGGTTGTAGTATGGACGTATTTATGTTTCTAATGATGTCTCTTTGACAGGGGGAGCTTTTAAGTTATTGATACTTAAGCTCAATATTGAAAAGCTAAGATTTTAGCTTATGTTTAAGTTGCTTCTATATAACTCTTGTTGTGCATATTGATAGGGGGAGCATTTGTAATATATGTTTGAATCTCTCTACTCCCATCCTTGTGTTTATTGCACGGAATGTTGTCGCTCACAACGGATAGTTCTCTTTAACCGGTAAAATTGTTTTGTTTTCAAAATCGACCTCGTTAAAATTATTTTGGTTTGTAATAATCAAAAAGGGGGTGTGAAGCCCCGATTTTTCCGGCTATTAGTTGAACCTTATTGTTGTTTAAGCTTTTGATCGACTATTTTATCGCGTCATTTTGACGGGTAATTAATAATAATATATACATTTTGTATTTTATTTCATTTTATTTAATCACTTGTGATCATGATCATCATTAATTCTATTCCTCATTTATGATCACCGATTGATCATTATTACTATTTTGTATTTATTAGTCACCTTAGAATTTTAATAGACTATTTATTTTAGAGACTTTACCTTATAGATTTAAGATGTTGATTTAGATTAAGTGATCATGAGACTTACAAGTGATCAAGGGAATCACTAATTATTTTGGAGATTGATATATTTCATCTATTATCATCAAAATTGGGACAAAAAAAAAATATGGAATTACCATTTTACCCTCATGATGGACGGCCATTGTGGAGATTTTGGGATAAAAATATCATCCAACTCTTGTACACATACACCATATATTAGTCATCTTGTGTATAATTATATCATTAATTCAAACATTATACACATCATCTTATACACCAATTCTTTATTACTATTTTCCCCAACTTATTCCCACTTAACAAACATTCTTCTTATTCCTCTCAAATTCAAATTGACCCACACTTTGACTTGCATTTTTGTCTCCATGCAAGAGACAAATTACAAGACACAATTTGATCAAAATTTCCTCTCCTCTCTCTCATACTACACGGCCATTATGGCAATTTTTGCACAAAATTTTCATTTCATTCTCATCAACACATTCTAATACTCAAAGCCTTCTCCTCCTTCTCTCTAAAAACTCCCAACATCTCTCTACTCTTCTTCTTACTTTCTTCTTCCATACTTAGAAAAAATTCAACATTCTCCTCCTCATACATCATAAAAATCGAACCACTACTAAAAGGTAAGAAATTTTAGCTTCAATCCATTTTTGGATATCACATTGTTCATCTCTTCCACCTTCTTAACTTAAGTTTAAATTTGGTTTTGGAGGTACATTTAGAAGACTTGAAGGTTAGAGCTTGGCAATATTTTGAAGAAGGACCTCAAGCTTGAAGAAGAAAAAATAGAGAAAAATTTGACTACAAGGTAAGAAATGTGTACTAGACCCTTCTTTCCTACTCTTCCTATATTTTTCAAAATTTTAACACCCCTTTTCATTTTTGAGAAATAGGGGCTGACCTTAGGAGATTTTTGGAGTTGAGCCAAATTTCCAATTTTGAGCTTCAACTAGTCTCCAAACATCTACTACACAAGGTAAAGTGTAGTCCTTTTCATTTTCTTAATTCCTTCTTTTTCTCCTTAATTTTTCTCTCATTTTTCTAACTCCAAATTTTGATATTTTCTTGACTTAGGGGCTGACCTAAGAAGCCTCCTCCAAAAATTGTGAAATTATCCTTTTATTTCACAATTTCCAAAATTAAGGTGGGTGGAAAACTATTTTTCCAACTTTTAGGTGTTTTATTAAAATGCATGTAGAAAATTTGATCATGAGCCTTGAGATATATATAATCTATGTATTGCATGTCAATTTCATATATCAAGTCATGAAAATTCTCAAGAGTTGCTCAAATTTGCTATTTATTGAATTTTAGGTGCATGCATGTACACTTTAATGCTTTAATTGATGAATTATTGTATGTATTGGACATGCATGTTTATGATCTTTAAAATCTATGTTTTGGATGACTTATAACCTGGAAAAGTCGAGCATAATTGATTAAATTTCAATTTTGGACTTAAAAATGCAAAAATGGAAAGTTGGTGGACTAAATTGCAAGAAAATAAAAGTTAAAGGACCCCTCTGTAAATTTCGAAATTTGGGACTGTACTCAGGTTCAAAAATGACTTTGGACATTTTAATAATGTTTTAATAGTTTTAAGATAAATAAAATCAACCTTTAAAAGCCCAAGGACTAGATTGTAAAATTTTGAAAGTTTAAGGGCTACTTTGCAATTTTGAAAACTGTACCAGACCTAAACTTTATAAATTGAAATTTTTACTTTTAAGTTACTGGGAATCCCATATTTTAAAAAGTATTCCAAAAATCAAGTGGTTAGGGCTTGGAAAACAATTTTACTAAAAATGAGGGACTAATGTGAAAATATTAAACTTGAGGACCCAAATGAAATTTCCAGGACTTATGCAGCCCATGCACCTGGAAATACTAACTTAACTACAACTTAATTGTATTTTGGACCCAAGGTTCAAATTTCATAACAATTGGACCCTAAAAGCCTTAAAGGCAATTATTTTAAAATGGAACAAAAATGTTATTTTCTAAAGTTGAAGGACCTACACATATTGCTTTTAAAAACTGCTTTTGTCCCAATATCCTACCAACCTTAGTGACATTTTCCAACTGGAATCACATTAAAAGCCCTTCCGGTTTGTGAGTTCCGAATTTTTAAAACTTAAGGTCCGAATTGACAATTTTTACAAATTTGGGGCCAATATGAGATATTTATAAAAACTCGACCATAAAACTTTAAAAACCTGAATCTCTGGACAATTTGGAGAATTTAGGAACTGACCTCATAATTTTTCAAGGTCGGGATATTTAATTATTCAATTTTTAACCCCAAAAGTGTTGGTTTTTACAAAACGGGGCTAAATTACAATTTTTCTTTTATAAAGGACCTAACTCAAATTATTTTCTCTTTTACTAAATTAGCCCTGGACTCTCTGAAATTGAGATTTAATTTAAATATTTTACCTTCCCAAAAAAAACCCCTAACTTATCGGATCAATTTGACCGATTAATACCCCGATCGCGAGCGACTTCCTCGCCTTGCTAATTGATTCTATAACGGGACTTATGTTCCACCTAATCTTTCAAGATATCGAAGGTTGCTTATCCTTCCGATAATTATCTTCATCCAAATACTCCACCAACGCCATAATTGCCACTCGCGTTTTTCAAAAAAAAAAAAATTTCTCCTAAACTTCGTCTCCAATCAATAATACTCGATTGCCTGGTTGACTACCCGTAATTGTAATTACTTTCCCGCCCGAGTCAACTTGGTGTGTCGAGCTCACAATCGGAATGGATACGTCGGGGATGGAACCGGGCAGCTCGGCTGCTATTCCACTCTTCCCCATCGCCCTAATCCCGCAATCGAGGAACGGAGTTGTCCAAGGGAAGCGGGTCGTAGATCTTGGTATAATCATGATTATGACAGATCCGAGCCTCGCCGCTCTCTTGGGATTTTGTCTTTGCCTACGGAGCGATAAGGTGCCGGTCTTGGACCATACTTGACCGGGAGTTACAAGGTAGAACGAAGGAATCGCTGCCCGATCCACACGATTCTGAGTTATCGTCCCGTTTTGGTTAGCGTTACATTCCGCACACAACCGCTACCTGTTTTGCATTGGTTGGCGCTACAAGTCCGTACGCAACCATTAATTACCTTGCATAGGATTGGCGTTACACTTCCGCACGCAATCCTACCTGTCTTGACCGTATCACATAGTGCCTGTGTGACCATGAATCTGCTTTTCTCAAATCGTATAATTATATTACTTAAATAATTTATCATGACGCTTAGAATCGTGTGTGAAACCATGCATCATACTCACGCGTTTTTCGTATAATCGCTTTTTCACATTAACTATATTACGCCACACTCGCATTACGATCACCCCATCCACTGAGATTTTTGTCTCATCCCCTTGTTTTCTAACCTTAGATGAGGATTTCATTGGGGATCTTTGAACCGCTCGATTGAGACCTTGTACTACGCTTGTTGGATTTATCGTATCTTGTTGTTGATCGGACTCTTTTCTTATTATGTTGTTGTTGGACTTTTGTATCCTAATCAATTCGGGTTTGTAATTGAGGGGCGTATGATCCTTGACTTTAAGTTACTACCTTGTTGAATTTCGGGTTGTAATTTGGATGTTGGATGTAGACTTTAAGTGATAACTTGTATCTCTGTTATTTAATTCCGCCGCTATTTAGACTCGCTTTATTGGGTTCTCATTAGTATTGTCCGGAATGTTAGTCCATTTGTATTTAAGTTGTGAATCGTTAAATGCGTCCCGTTTGGGGCGTGACAAGAAGAGTGGTATCGTGAGCTCGGCTAGTAAGATGGAAACTTACACCGAGCTGACCCAGGATAGGACCCTCGGTCCGTGTTTTGGGTAGTCTCGCGACTTGACCAATTAAGTGTGAAATCGATTTCAAATTGGCATATAAATCCGTCTTATTGATATTTGAACTAAGTTAGAATGCATGCTTTGAGATTCATAATCATACTTGTCTTGACTTAGTTGATTTTGACGATTTCCACTTACTCGTTCTTCCTTATTCTTTCTTATCTCTCCTCTACCTTTGATCGATCCGCCTTAGTTTGTTTTATCGGGATGGAGCCGACGCCGCCTCGTGGTGGGATGTATTCCATGCCCGTCTGAGCGGGAATATTACCGAGCACGATGATTCATTGGCACCGAAAGCGAACGCACGACCCACGTAAACTAGCCCGGAGCGCCAACGCAATGAGACTGACTCGGCGCTTGGCGATAAGCCAAGATGAGAAGAACGAATCGACCACTGTCATCAAGGACCGCGATAACACCATAAGAGCGCGGAGGACCAACATGAGTATCCAGGAGCGCCGGATAACATGAGGGAGAAAATGAAGAGGACGAGCGGCCGCTGCGCGAAATGGGAAATTGATGCCCGTCTATCCCGTAATCGCGATCGCTTGGAGGAGGCCCTCATCAAGCGATGACGATCATTGAGGACCTTACACAAGCCCTATCTCGCAGGGACGCCGCACTAGAGGCCGCTTTAGCGCCTAATGCTCGCCATTGCCACCGCCCGAGGCGAACTCCGCACCGATCCCGAGGAGGATCCCGAGGAGGATCCAATCGACATTGGAGAGCCGGAGGCTGCTCCACTCGATGAGGCTCGGGGGATTTGAGCAGTGGTTGGACTTTGTGGATTGGCCGAGGCCGAGGCCCGCCAACCCGACCCAACCGATCCTGACATAGCCGCGAGCGATGATGATGGCGATCTCACCGATTAGCTAGCGATTATCGCCTGTACTTTTGTTGTTGTAGCTGTGTAGTCCAAAGTGTTGTACCTTACATTATTGTACTAGATCCGGATGTATTTGGATTCCATGTATCCGACTTAGTATTCCGCTAATGTACTTTGGGTGTATTCAATTTTATATTAATGGATATGCCTTTTGCCATTTATTAAGTGTCTTGTGTTGATGTTACTATCCCTGCGGTATCTTTTACTTTACGCGAATAATTATTGTATTCATTTACTCGCATTGCAACTAACGCCCAAGATACGAGAATGGCGTAACATCGAGACGGGGGAGACCTCGTCGCGTTCACGAGGAGACGACGATGTACCCAGGGACCGGGTACCCTCTCCGTAATTACCACCACCTCCTCCACCGCTGCAGAGACAATCTGATCGCACAAGCATTACAAAGAAATACTGGTGTTTATGAGGCAACAGCAGAGCCAACCCCGTGCTCCCGAACCCGCCCGAGAGGCGAACGATCGCACATTGGAGCGATTCTGCGGTTCGACCCACCAACCTTCCCCGGGAGAGCCGGACGATGTGAAAGCGGAAGAATGGATAGAGAAGTTGGAAAACATCTTCAATGCTCTTCAATACTCCGACGAGCGAGAGTCACACTCACTTGTATTTCGTCTAGAATTGGCTGCTGTAGAGACCGTGGAGGGCGGTTGAAAGGAGATGGGAACAGACCGAGTAATCGTAACATGGGGAAATTTCTTAGCCGAGTTCAATGAATGATATTCCCAGTGTCGTGAAGGAAGCACGCCGGGATGAATTTCATAGATTGAGGCAAGGGAACTGATCGTGGCTCAAGATGAGTTCTGACTTCACCGATTGTCCAAGTATGCTCGGGGACAATCAAGATCAAGAGGATAAGCTTTACAAGTTCACTCGAGGATTGAAACGAACTTCGGAACAGACTTGATTCTTGATCGTTGAATCCGGCAACCTACTCACCGCGGTAAAGGCAAAGCTCTCCGCATTGAGTCGGGGATCAACCGTATTGGGACAGATTCAGCAGAGTAGGCCCTCAAACAGTTTTAAGAGGCCAGTGGGGATGGGGTCTAAACCTAAACCTTTGCTAAGTTTCGAAGGGACCGGTTAACAGGATGCATAAAAGGAAAGAGACCAAGACAAGGAAAGCCGGGTCGAATGTACGCATTGCCGTAAAGGGGACATACTTGCCGACAATCTGGCGTAAACAAGGAAGGTGTTTGCGCTGTGGCGTGAATCAGCACCACCGCAAGATTGCCCAAGTACAATGACCGATCCAAACCAACGCAACCCGCGGAAGCCGAAACGCGGCCAGGTAATCGGCAGGATGCCCGCCGAGCATTTGCACTAGCCGGACAGAGGCTCCGGAGGCAACAGACGTGGTGGAAGGTACGCTTCTAGTATCTAACCACTACGCTAAAATATTGTTCGACCCTGGATCAACGCATTCATTTGTTGCACCGCATTTTGTACACAAACTGCATGCATGCATGGAACATATGCCTATATGCTTAGAAGTGTCAACTCCTATGGGTGCGAGTCAGATAACAGATATTATCTATAATGCATGCGAAGTTAAGATTGCTGAGATAAACTTTCCTGTCGATTTGATCTTATTACCTATATCCGAATACGACGTAATATTGGGAATGAACTGGTTATCTGCACACCATGCACAAATGGATTGCCATAACAAGTCCATTAAGCTATGTGAACCCGAAAACCCGAAGTGGAGATTTCGGGAAGGGCACGAGTTAAGATTGCCCCAATCATTTCAAAGAATGAAAGCAAGAAGGGCGATCACTAGAGGGGCTCAGGGGTATTTGGCGTTTGTAATTAACAAACCCAAGGTTGAGATACAAATCAACCAAGTACCTATAGTATCAGCATATACGGACGTATTTCCACAAGAACTCACCACTGTCCCTCCGGATAGGGAAGTCGAGTTCACCATCGAGGTGTTTCCGGGACTGCCCGATTGCCGTAACACCGTATAGAATGGCTCCTCTTGAAGTTACAAGAGTTGAAAACGCAATTACAAAAATCGATGGATGTGGGATTTATCCGACCGAGTACGCTCTCCGTGGGGAGCACTGTGTCTTTGTTCGTCAAAAAAAGAAGGATGGCACATTAAGACTATGTATAGATTATCGTGGACTTAATAGTGTGACCATCAAGAACAAATATCCCCTCCCGAGGATAGACGAACTATTTGATCAACTTCAGGAGCAACGGTGTACTCAAGTTTGATTTACAACAAGGATATTACCAACTGAAAATCCGCGAAGGAGACATTTCCAAAATCGCATTTCAAACCCGATATGGACACTACGAGTTTGTAGTAATGCCTTTGTCGACGAATGCACCAGCAGATTTATGGACCTAATGCATCGAGTCTTCCAACCTTACTTGGATCAATTCGTAGTGATATTCATTGATGACATACTTGTATACTCTAAGTCTAGAGAAGAGCACTAACGTCACCAAAATCGTTTTAGAGACACTACGAGAGCATAAGTCGTATGCTAAATTCAGCAAGTGAGAATTTTGGCTTAGTGAAGTCGCATTCTTGGGACATATAGTATCCCACCGGGATTGCAAGAGATCCTTCAAGGTACAGACAGGTGGTTGAATGGAAACAACCCGAGTCCATAACAAATCGAAGTTTCCTAGACTAGCCGGATATTATCGAAGATTTATCCAGGACTTCTCTAAGATAGCCGGACCACTCACTCGATTAACCTGGAAGCAAGTCAAGTTTGAGTGGAACGAAGTGCGAGACAAGTTTCCGGAGTCAAGAAACGACTTACTACGGCTCAGTCTTAGCCCTTCCAAAGGGAACAAAAACTTTGTCGCCTACAAAATGATGCATCAAAAGAAGGACTAGGAGCGACTCATGCGGGAAGGAAAGGTTATCGCTTATGCATCACGCTCAAGCCGTATGAGGCCAATTACCCAACGCATGACTGGAATTGGCAGCGATAGTTTTCGCATTGAAGAAATGGAGACACTATCTCTACGAGCAACATTTACGGTTTTCACGGATCATAAGAGCTTGAAGTATCTATTCTCCCGTAAAGATCTCAACCTCGAGGCAACGGAGATGGATGGAGTTGATTGAGGACTATCACTTTGATATTCAATACCATCCCTAAAAAGCTAACGTCAGAAAGCGCACGCTCTAGCGGCGAGCTTAGCCGGACTTATGATTCGAGAGTGGGAATCATTAAAGGAGCTGAGCAATTGGAATCGACGAGAACCAATACTCGATTTCATGTGCTAACATTTCGATTACACCCAATCTCATGAGTGAGATCAAAGAAGCACAAGAAAAAGATACACATCTTCAAAAAATCAAGGAGAAGATACTTAAAGGAGAAAGATCGAGAATTCTCGATACGAAGATGGAGTTATCGGGTTAGGAATCGAGTGTGTGTACCAAATGACGAAGTTAGGGATAAAATCCTAACAGAGGCACACCGTTCAAAATACACTATACATACATCCGGAGGAAACAAGATGTATAAAGATTTGAAACGGTTATTGGTGGGTAAACTCGAAGAACCAGGTAGCGGAATTCGTTGCGAGATGTTTGACTTGTCAACGAGTAAAAGCAGAACACCAACGACCATCCGGTTTACTACAACCGTTGAGAATTCCCGAGTGGAAATGGGAACATATAACAATGGACTTCGTGGCGGATCTACCAAGGACGAAGAGGCCAGGACACTATCTCGGGTAGTTGTAGACCGACTCACGAAATCGCACACTTTTTACCCATCAAGAAAACCGATAGCTTGCGTAAACTTGCACGATTTATATCCGAGAAATCATTCGATTGCATGGAGTACCGGTCGATATAGTATCCGACAGAGACCCGAGGTTTGTCTCCGGTTTTGGAAGTGCTTACACGAGGAATGGGTACCTCACTAAGTTTCAAAGACAAAGAAGACATCCACAAACCGATGGACGGTCCCGAGCGAACAATTCAAACCCTTGAAGATATGTTGCGAGCCTGCACCTTGGACTTTCAAGGAAGTTGGGATTCGCACTTACCATTAGCCGAGTTCGCCTACAATAACAGCTATCAAGCCACGATTGGGATGGCACCCTATGAGGCATTGTATGGGCGAAAATGTAGATCCCCACTACATTGGGAGATTGATGACCAATGGACTCCGAAAGAGAAACGAAAGTCGCCCTTGATTCCAAAGGTCGACTTAGTTCGAGGCCATGGAGAAGGTCAAGCCGATCAAGGAGCGGATTCGCACAGGCTCGTAGTCGCCAAAAGAGTTACGCGGACAAGAGAAGAAAGGATTTGGAATTTGAAGTCGGTGATGAAGTATTTCTTAGACTCTCACCACGGAAAGGATTGATCAATCCAAAGAAAGGAGGCAAATTGAGTCCGAGATATGTTGGACCTTACAAGATTTTACAGAGGATCGGGAAGTTAGCCTACTGCACTCGAGTTACCAGGCACCATATGTAGGAATGCACGATGTATTACACGTGTCGAGACTCAAGAAGTATCAACCGATCCCGAGCATATCATCACTCGAGATACTCCTCCTCTAATGGAAAATCTATCCTACACCGAGAGGCCAATCAGGATCATCGACCGGCCAGATCGACAATTGCGTAAGAGAGAAATTCCGATGGTTAAAGTGGTGTGGCAAAACCACAACCGAGACGAAGACGCGACGTGGGAAATGGAAGATGACATAAGGAATCAATATCCCGAACTATTCTGAAGAGAATTTGGGGACCAAATTCTTTTAAGGAGGGGAGGATGTGAAGCCCCGATTTTTCCGAAGCTATTAGTTGAACCTTATTGTTGTTTAAGCTTTTGATCGACTATTTTATCGCGTCATTTTGACGGGTAATTAATAATAATATATACATTTTGTATTTTATTTCATTTTATTTAATCACTTGTGATCATGATCATCATTAATTCTATTCCTCATTTATGATCACTTGATTGATCATTATTACTATTTTTGTATTTATTAGTCACCTTAGAATTTTAATAGACTATTTATTTTAGAGACTTTACCTTATAGAATTAAGATGTTGATTTAGATTAAGTGATCATGAGACTTACAAGTGATCAAGGGAATCACTAATTATTTTGGAGATTGATATATTTCATCTATTATCATCAAAATTGGGACAAAAAAAAAATATATGGAATTACCATTTTACCCTCATGATGGACGGCCATTGTGGAGATTTTGGGATAAAAATATCATCCAACTCTTGTACACATACACCATATATTAGTCATCTTGTGTATAATTATATCATTAATTCAAACATTATACACATCATCTTATACACCAATTCTTTATTACTATTTTCCCCAACTTATTCCCACTTAACAAACATTCTTCTTATTCCTCTCAAATTCAAATTGACCCACACTTTGACTTGCATTTTTGTCTCCATGCAAGAGACAAATTACAAGACACAATTTGATCAAAATTTCCTCTCCTCTCTCTCATACTACACGGCCATTATGGCAATTTTTGCACAAAATTTTCATTTCATTCTCATCAACACATTCTAATACTCAAAGCCTTCTCCTCCTTCTCTCTAAAAACTCCCAACATCTCTCTACTCTTCTTACTTTCTTCTTCCATACTTAGAAAAAATTCAACATTCTCCTCCTCATACATCATAAAAATCGAACCACTACTAAAAGGTAAGAAATTTTAGCTTCAATCCATTTTTGGATATCACATTGTTCATCTCTTACACCTTCTTAACTTAAGTTTGAATTTGTTTTTGGAGGTACATTTAGAAGACTTGAAGGTTAGAGCTTGGCAATATTTTGAAGAAGGACCTCAAGCTTGAAGAAGAAAATAGTAGAGAAAATTTGACTACAAGGTAAGAATTGTGTACTAGACCCCTTCTTTCCTACTCTTCCTATTTTTTCAAAATTTTAACACCCCTTTTCATTTTTGAGAAATAGGGGCTGACCTTAGGAGATTTTTTGGAGTTGAGCCAAATTTCCAATTTTGAGCTTCAACTAGTCTCCAAACATCTACTACACAAGTAAAGTGTAGTCCTTTTCATTTTCTTAATTCCTTCTTTTTCTCCTTAATTTTTCTCTCATTTTTCTAACTCCAAATTTTGATATTTTCTTGACTTAGGGGCTGACCTAAGAAGCCTCCTCCAAAAATTGTGAAATTATCCTTTTATTTCACAATTTCCAAAATTAAGGTGGGTGGAAAACTATTTTTCCAACTTTTAGGTGTTTTATTAAAATGCATGTAGAAAATTTGATCATGAGCCTTGAGATATATATAATCTATGTATTGCATGTCAATTTCATATATCAAGTCATGAAAATTCTCAAGAGTTGCTCAAATTTGCTATTTATTGAATTTTAGGTGCATGCATGTACACTTTAATGCTTTAATTGATGAATTATTGTATGTATTGGACATGCATGTTTATGATCTTTAAAATCTATGTTTTGGATGACTTATAACCTGGAAAAGTCGAGCATAATTGATTAAATTTCAATTTTGGACTTAAAAATGCAAAAATGGAAAGTTGGTGGACTAAATTGCAAGAAAATAAAAGTCGAGCATAATTGATTAAATTTCAATTTTGGACTGTACTCAGGTTCAAAAATGACTTTTGGACATTTTAATAATGTTTTAATAGTTTTAAGATAAATAAAATCAACCTTTAAAAGCCCAAGGACTAGATTGTAAAATTTTGAAAGTTTAAGGGCTACTTTGCAATTTTGAAAACTGTACCAGACCTAAACTTTATAAATTGAAATTTTTACTTTTAAGTTACTGGGAATCCCATATTTTAAAAGTATTCCAAAAATCCAAGTGGTTAGGGCTTGGAAAACAATTTTACTAAAAATGAGGGACTAATGTGAAAATATTAAACTTGAGGACCCAAATGAAATTTCCAGGACTTATGCAGCCCATGCACCTGGAAATACTAACTTAACTATAACTTAATTGTATTTTGGACCCAAGGTTCAAATTTCATAACAATTGGACCCCTAAAAGCCTTAAAGGCAATTATTTTAAAATGGGACAAAAATGTTATTTTCTAAAGTTGAAGGACCTACACATATTGCTTTTAAAAACTGCTTTTGTCCCAATATCCTACCAACCTTAGTGACATTTTCCAACTGGAATCACATTAAAAGCCCTTCCGGTTTGTGAGTTCGAATTTTTAAAACTTAAGGTCCGAATTGACAATTTTTACAAATTTGGGGCCAATATGAGATATTTATAAAAATCGACCATAAAACTTTAAAAACCTGAATCTCTGGACAATTTGGAGAATTTAGGAACTGACCTCATAATTTTTCAAGGTCGGGATATTTAATTATTCAATTTTTAACCCCAAAAGTGTTGGTTTTTACAAAACGGGGCTAAATTACAATTTTTCTTTTATAAAGGACCTAACTCAAATTATTTTCTCTTTTACTAAAATAGCCCTGGACTCTCTGAAATTGAGATTTAATTTAAATATTTTACCTTCCCAAAAAAAACCCCCTAACTTATCGGATCAATTTGACCGATTAATACCCGATCGCGGAGCGATTTCCTCGCTTGCTAATTGATTCTATAAGGACTTATGTTCCACCTAATCTTTCAAGATATCGAAGGTTGCTTATCCTTCCGATAATTATCTTCATCCAAATACTCCACCAACGCCATAATTGCCACTCGCGTTTTCAAAAAAAATTTCTCCTAAATCGCTTCCCTGAATCAATAATACTCATTGCTGGTTGACTACCGTAATTGTAATTACTTTCCCGCCCGAGTCAACTTGGTGTGTCGAGCTCCACGATCGGAATGGATACGTCGGATGGAACCGGCAGCTCGGCTGCTATTCCACTCTTTCGGCCCCATCGTCCCTAATCCCGCAATCGAGGGACGGAGTTGTCCAAGGGAAGCGGGTCGTGAATGCGAGGTATAATCATGATTATGACGGATCAGAGCCTCGCCGACTCTCTTTCGGGATTTTGTCTTTGCCTACGGAGCGATAAGGTGCGGTCTTGGACCATCTTGACGGGGAGTTACAAGGTAGAACGAAGGAATCGCTTGCCTGATCCACACGATTCTCGAGTTATCGTCCCGTTTTGGTTGGCGTTACATTCCCGCATTTAACCGCTTACTGTTTTGCATTGGTTGGCGCTACAAGTCCGTGACGCAACCATTAATTACCTTGCATAGGATTGGCGTTACATACGCACGCAATCTACTGTCTTATTTGTATCACATAGTGCTGTGTGACCATGAATTTTCTCAAATCGTATAATTATATTACTTAAATAATTTATCATGACGCTTAGAATCTGGCATGTGAAACCATGCATCATACTCACGCGTTTTTCGATAATCGCTTTTTCACATTAACTATATTACGCCACACTACTTTACCCATCACCCCATCCATCGAGATTTTTGTCTCATCCTTTGTTTTCTAACCTTAGATGAGGATTTATTTGGGGATCTTTGAGCCGAACTCTCGGATTGAGACCTTGTACTACGCTTGTTGGATTCTTCGTATCTTGTTGTTGATCGGACTCTTTTCTTATTATGTTGTTGTTGGACTTTTGTATCCTAATCAATTCGGGTTTGTAATTGAGGGCGTATGATCCCTTGACTTTAAGTTACTACCTTGTTGAATTTGGGTTGTAATTTGGATGTTGGATGTAGACTTTAAGTGATAACTTGTATCCATTATTTAATTCCGCTTTATTTAGACTCGCTTTATTGGGTTCTCATTAGTATTATGGAATGTTAGTCCATTTGTATTTAAGTTGTGAATCGTTCGTCGCGTCCCGTTTGGGGCGTGACGGGGAGATTGTTTGATAAATGGTTTTATCATGATTTTGATGATTTTGATTTTACACCAAAACAATGGTTTTAAAGGTTGTCCAAATACTCCTAAATGATTTAAAATGGTTTTTAATATTTTCCTGAGTATTTCTTCAAGTTTTATTTTCGATAATATTGGACAACACTTCTAATGATTTTTATGTCAATGGGTTTTCACTTTTAAAAAAGGTTCCTAAATGTTGTCTAAATACTTACGATTGGTTTAAAATGTTTTTACTAAATTTTCGTAGTATTTCTTGAGTTTTATTTTCGACAAAAATTGGACAACATTTTTGTCTCGTGGTCGACCGGTCACCCTATAGGGCAACCCGTGACCAAGAAGATTTCTCAAACAGAAAAATGAGACGGAAGAAAAATCGGCAGTCGGCCGTCCGCTCGGCGTCGACTCGATCCGGTCGGCCCGGTACAAAGTTTGTGTTGAAACAGAACGATTCTTTCACTCAAACCAATTGAGGGGGACCGGTTGAGATGGGGGACGACCGGTCGGACCCTACGTCGACCGGTCGCCCGTGTTAATTTGTGATATGTTCATTTCAACTTCTATTTCTGTGCGGCCGATCGTCGCCTGGCTTTGACAAAAAAAATATGACCGTTTGACAATGAGACACATTTCCTTAAATTATGGGATTGATTTCTAACAGCTATATTCTTGATTTTAATTGTATTTTTCTCAGAGATTTTCAATCCCCAAGAGGAGCCTATGCTTGATCAATCATCTCCTATAAATAGAGGAAGCATTGAAGCAACACAACAAGAGAGAAAACTACAACACAACAAGATACACTCAAGAATACACTTGTTCCTACATTGTCTTATTTGTTGTTGTAATTTGCCTAGCTATTCACTTTCACATCCTTGAGGTCTAGGCTATTCTTGATTACACTTGCACTCTATTGTATTATCAATTATCGAGTTGTAATCTTGAATTTTGGTTATCATTCAACACAAGATATCCTTGTGAGTGTTCTTGTGGTAAGAGCACACTTGGGTGATCTAGGTGTTAGGTGCGAGAAGATTGTGGTAATCTTCTTGTTGAGGTGTTGAAGAATTTGGTATTCTTCAAGGTTGAAGATTGTGGTAATCTTCACAAGGTGCCGTTGGAGATTGTGGTAATATTCAAGTGAGATTGTGGTAATCTCAAAGGTGGTGTTGAACAATAGTGTGGTGCTCTTCAAGGTGTCGTTGTAAGTTGGTGTTGTATTAATTTGTGGTAAATTAATAAAATCTTTTTTTCTTTTTGAAATCCATCCCTGATATCTTGGGGTGGTAGAGGATTAGGCCCTAGGTGGGTTGAACCTCTTTAAATCGACGTGTGTTGTTTACATTCCGCACCTTTATTATTGTGTTTGAGCATTCACTTGAAAAAGAGGGCGAAATCCAAAGATGGAGATAATCTATTCACCCCCTCTAGATTATCGTAGCCGCTTGGACTTACAAGTGGTATCAAAGCCAAACTCTTTGGCAAGCTCATTTCACATGCGAGTAAAGAGAAACGATCGTCGTAAACTACGAACGAAGCTCATCTTTCCGGCACCTCCACCACCAAGCCACCTCGATTTGATTCCAAAAATTTTATATTTTGGAAAGAAAGAATGGAATGCTATTTACAAGGTTGCGGGTTTGATATTTGGAACACCGTCATAAATGGAGAATCTATTCCGATGAAGAATACACCACATACCTCTAAAAGGCTTCAAAGAGCTCAATGATGAAGAGAAGAGAATCATCTCCTTAAATGGTAAAGCTCTTAGTATTTTGTATTGTTCACTTACTACTTTGGAATTTGATCATGTTGTAGGTATTCGATCGGCACATGAAGTATGGCAAAATTAGAAGCCATCTATGAAGTGTATGCAAATGAAAGGAGCAACTCAAAAGCACCTACTTCACAAATGGATACAACATCAAATCCAACAATATGGGATGAGCCTTCTACAACCTCCCATGATGAAGAAGTTGAACAATGCCTCATAGGCATCGAAGAAGAAAACGAGGTAAGTTCTAAACCCTCTACTTCCTATGATAATGATTATAGTAATTTGCAAAATGATTTTGATGAACTACAAGATGAATTCCAAAACTTACTTGTTAAATACAAAAAAATGAAAAAGGAATTCATTGTTTTGAAAAATGATAAGGATAGTTTATTTACTTCCTATGAATCACTATCATGTGCTCACACCACCACTCTTGATAGGGTTAGAAACCTTGAGAAATAAAATAGTACTCTTGTTGAGGATATAAATTGCTTGAAAAATGATTTATCTAAATCCAACTTGAGTCCGATAAGATGACCGATATTATTGATTTGTGTGATAAATCGAAACTAGAACTTGATCATAAGCCTAAGGGTGTCAATCACATGAAAAAGAATCAAGTCTCTAAGCACATTGGTCATTATGCTCCTAGAATTATTACATGCTTTTATTGCGATAAAAAGGGTCATACGGTAAATACTTGTCGAGCTAGAAATAGCTCTAATTATTGTTGGAGACCTAAAAGTCTCAAAGCTAATCCTAAAGGACCCAAACACTTGAGGGTACCACAAAATAATGTTTTATTAGGTACCCGTGAAATAATGATCGAAGAAAATTCATACCGCTAGAAGGCATCAAATGACCGTTTCATTTGATCAAAGAAGGAGAAACTATTCTCAACAAAGCCAATTTCAAGAAGAGGGTATAATCAAAAATGGGAAGAACACAATCCTTGAAATGGCAAAGACATCATCAACAAGATGATTTTCAAAGAAGAAGAGACTTTCAACAATGGGAAAGCAACAAACCTTGGAAATGGAGCAATCAAAGAAGTCATCATCAACAAAGTGACTTCTCAAGGGGAAGATATCATCAAAAATGGGAACGGCACAACCCATTGAAATGGCGAATTGGTAACCCGTATCTCCCTATTTAAATATGCATGCATGCTTTTATTTGTGTATTAATTGCAAAATGAGTTTTCAAGTATTTATATTTTAATTATGGTCTTCAATATATATTTGTGCTTTTAAAATTTTTTTGAAAAAGAAGACCTTATATGATGTTTTTAAAACTCTTGTGCATTTTTGTAGACTAAAGTGTGTTATCATCTCTTATGGATTTGTATGGCATGAGCTTACTTGTGATATCTCTTAGCCTACACTTTTATCATTATGATTTGTATTAGATTGGTTTTAAGAATTGTGTAGGATTTACATATTTTCACAAATGGCCATTTACGTCATTATTTGTCAAGAAAGGCATTAATTATCGAGTGCGTTTACATGTGTTATTCTTACTCTTATAGACTCGATATATGTATGTGCCTATGTGCTTGTTTTTCATAGTATTTCATACACGTAGCATTAAGAGGATTTTTAGATTCTTTGAAAGACACTATTCGATATTGATTGCACATATTTGCTTTGTCAACTCTTGTTCAAATAATTTCTTTTGGTCTCAACTATATGCTATCGGATTTTCTAATTTCAAAAGAGACCTTTTATAGCTTTCTTAAGCTTATTTGAACTTGCATGATTTATTAGACTCTTGATGATATTCTAAATGCATAGTATGTGTTTCTTGCTTCATGGTCTATATATATAGTGTATATTTCTACTATGCTCTTATGCAAGATATTTTGTGATTGATGATTGAGGCGTGTTTTACACTTGGGCTACTTTTATTCTTGATTATATAAGCGTGCCGTTAATGAGAAATGAAGTACTCCAAATATTGGTTACCTCAAAATATTTGGATGTATATGTTCTATTGTGAACACCTTAGACAAATTCGATGCCCTATGATGATAGTAATGAAGTAGACAAAAAGGGTATTCGGAACAAACTCGATGACCAAGGCAACATTGGTCGAACTAAGGCGAGGTTAGTAGCTCAAAGGTAATTTCAAGAAGAAGGTAATTGATTTTGATGTAACATTTGCACTCATAGCATATTTAGTAGCTATTTGCATATTACTTGCTCATTCTTGTTTTAAGAAAATTTCAAGCTTTACAAAATGGATGTCTAATCCAATTTTCTCAATGGTTTTATTCTAGAAGAAGTCTATGTAAAACAACCTCCGGGGTTTAAAATTTTCTAGGCCAAATTTGTTTTTTAAAAGGCCTTGTACGGTTGATAGACTTAGCTATTTTTGCTAAATGATTTTACAAAAGGTAAAGTTGATACTACTATCTCTTTTTTTGAAAAAGGGCAAGATTGTTTACTTGTGCATATTTATGAGAATATTTTTGGTATTAATAATGAATATTGGTGCAAGATATTTTTCCAAGTTGATGCAAGTGTACTTGAAATGAGCATGATGGGGAGCTCAATTTCTTGCTTGGACTTCAAATCATTCAATGCCAAGTAGATGGTTACATTTCAAAAGAACTCTTGAAGGAGTTAGGCATTGAAGAAGGAAGAATCATCTCAACCTCTATGGCTACCAATGAAGAGATTGACAAAGGTTGAGAAAGGCATGTGTCGGTTGACAAACAAATTCGAGGTATGTTTTCTTGTATTATTTCTATAGACTCGACATTCCATATGCCTTATGTCTATATGCTCGACTTCTAAAATTATCCCAACAAATCTCATTAAAGTGTCGTTAAAAGAAATTTTCAAATATTTATAAGGCACTTCTTCTTATGACTTGTTCATCCAAAGCTTTTAAAACGTTTTTTTGGGATAACAAGTCCTATGAAAATTATTCAAAATAAAGTTCGTCATCATCGAACTAAATATATTGAGATTCGATGTTTTTTTAAAAGGGATTGAGTTTTTAACAAAAACTTGAGATGTGTTTAATTAGTCTCAAGGATAACTCGCGGACTTTTTAATCGCCCACTTTGCCGAGTATTTTACCTCATTTCGAGCTTGATTATGACATAATGTATATTCAATGAGGTCTACGTTTGCATTTTGCACGTTTTAAAACATAGGGCGAAAAATCGGATTTTTGGATCAAACTTGAATTTTGCAAAACAGAAGAAGCGAAGGGTGAAGGGGCTGAGGTCGACCGTGCATCCTAGCCTCCGACCCGTCGCCTCACCTCAAACCGGTCGCCCTGCAATTTTCACCGATATATTGCTTTATGTTTCCAGAATTTGGCATTTTGACATTTTTCTTCTCTATTTCGTCCCCTTTGTCATTTGCACACACATTTCACTTCAAATATGTTTTGTTGCATGAATTACATAGTTTGGGGATTATCTAGCTCGATTATCATCATCAATGCTCATCTTTACCGATTGAATGGTAAGAATTTCACTCTCTTTAGCTCAATTGGGTTGAACCCTTGAGTTTGTGGCTTATATGTATCTTTCTTGATGCAATTCATATATTTTTGTAATGAGCTTATTGATTGTTGATGATTGATATTTGTTAAATTGTATTTGGTGATGAAAAACTTGGCTTGATTTCATTTACAAGGGCTATATATATCTTTTTCAATTTTTGACGCCCGCCAAGTGTTTGATAAAACGTTTCAATGAAAAATTCATCACCTACATGATTCTCTCGATTTCAAAAGTCTTATATATTTTTAGAGATCATGTTTTGCTTATCAAATGATCTTTCATAAGCTTCTACAAGTCATATGATTCGACTCTTCCCTCCTATTTGGTTTATAAGCTTCAATGTTCAAATAGCTCGATACATCGGTTTAGTTGCGCACTTTGATATGAATATATGATGTATTTATCGTGCTAACATTCTTTTTGATGATTCCAAAGGGGGAGAAACAGGTTATAAGCTCTTTAGCTCAAAGAAGCTATAAGTTGTGGCTATGTAAAGCCATAAGTTGTGGATCATATTATGTCCACTTGATGTATTATGGTTATGTAGGATTCTTGGTTCATTGGTTGTAGTATGGACGTATTTATGTTTCTAATGATGTCTCTTTGACAGGGGGAGCTTTTAAGTTATTGATACTTAAGCTCAATATTGAAAAGCTAAGATTTTAGCTTATGTTTAAGTTGCTTCTATATAACTCTTGTTGTGCATATTGATAGGGGGAGCATTTGTAATATATGTTTGAATCTCTCTACTCCCATCCTTGTGTTTATTGCACGGAATGTTGTCGCTCACAACGGATAGTTCTCTTTAACCGGTAAAATTGTTTTATTTTCAAAATCGACCTCGTTAAAATTGTTTTGGTTTGTAATAATCAAAAAGGGGAGATTGTTTGATAAATGGTTTTATCATGATTTTGATGATTTTGATTTTACACCAAAACAATGCTTTTAAAGATTGTCCAAATACTCCTAAATGATTTAAAATGGTTTTTAATATTTTCCGGAGTATTTCTTCAAGTTTTATTTTCGATAATATTGGACAACACTTCTAATGATTTTATGTCAATGGGTTTTAACTTCTAAAAAAGGTTCCTAAATGTTGTCTAAATACTTACGATTGGTTTAAAATGTTTTTTATAAATTTTCGAGTATTTCTTGAGTTTTATTTTCGACAAAAATTGGACAACATTTTTGTCTCGTGGTCGACCGGGGTCGCCCTATAGGGCAACCCGTACTGAAGAAGATTTACAAAGAAAATGAGACGGAAGAAAAATCGGCAGTCGACCGGTCGCTGGCGTCGGCGACCGGTCGGCCGACCTACTGCAAGTTTGTGTTGAAAGCAAGCGATTCTTTCACTCAAACCAATTGAGGGACCGGTTGAGAAGGGGGACGACCGGTCGGACCCTCGTCGACCGGTCGCCCTGTGTTAATTTGTGATATGTTCATTTCAACTTCTATTTCTCGGCCGTGCATCGCCGCTTTGACAAAAAAATATGACCGTTTGACAATGAGACACATTTTCTTAAATTGTGGGATTGATTTCTAACAACTATATTCTTGATTTTAATTGTATTTTTCTGTAGATTTTCAATCCCCAAGAGGAGCCTATGCTTGATCAATCATCTCCTGTAAATAGAGGAAGCATTGAAGCAACACAACAAGAGAGAAAACTACAACACAACAAGATACACTCAAGAATACACTTGTTCCTACATTGTCTTATTTCTTGTTGTAATTTGCCTAGCTATTCACTTTCACATCCTTGAGGTCAAGGTTATTCTTGATTACACTTGCACTCTATTGTATTATCAATTATCGAGTTCTAATCTTGAATTTTTGGGTTATCATTCAACATAAGATATCCTTGTGAGTTTTCTTGTGGTAAGAGCACCCTTGGGTGATCTAGGTGTTAGGTGTGAGAAGATTGTGGTAATCTTCTTGTTGAGGTGTTGAAGAATTTGGTATTCTTCAAGGTTGAAGATTGTGGTAATCTTCACAAGGTGCCGTTGGAGATTGTGGTAATCTTCAAGTGAGATTGTGGTAATCTCAAAGGTGGTGTTGAACAAGAGTGTGGTGCTCTTCAAGGTGTCGTTGTAAGTTGGTGTTGTATTAATTTGTAGTAAATTAATAAAATCTTTTTTTTTTGAAATCCATCCCGATATACTTTGGGGTGGTAGAGGATTTGGCCCAGGTGGGTTGAACCTCTTTAAATCGACGTGTGTTGTTTACATTCCGCACCTTTATTATTGTGTTTGAGCATTCACTTGAAAAAGAGGGCGAAATCCAAAAGATGGAGATAATCTATTCACCCCCCCCTCTAGATTATCGTAGCCGCTTGGACTTACAGAAAGAAGCATGGACGGTCAAATAAAAGAGAATTTCCCTCAAAAATGTCAAAACACGCTAACAGTTTTAACCTGGGGGGTTTAATATTTTGGCCATAACCCTCTCTACAAAATTGATATTGAGGTGATTCAAGTGGATAAGGAAAGCTAAGAGGAAGGACTACGACATTTGGAAAGACCCCAGAAGCCAATTCCGATCGCACGATCCGACCGTGTGGGATAACACAGGCGTGCGGCGTGTCGGGGCTGAATTGGTCTCCTTTTCCTACTCAAACTCTGCAAGTGATCTCTCCAAGAATCTAGAAAAGGGACCCAAGGCTATGTACGAAAATCCATCATTCGAGACAGCAAAAACACATTAGATAACACATGAACGAAAGAATCGAAGAGCTTCTAAGAGCAAAAGGCTAGGTTACGAAGAACACCACAAGGCTTTCGCATCTAGGGAGCATAAGAGCTTCGAGGGCTTAGAAGGGGAATCCATCCTGACAAGAAGGGGTTTTTTTTATGTCTAAGAACTCTTGTCTGTACTTATATGATGTCTAAATATTGATTGGAATTTGTCTATGAGTTTGTAATCAATGTTTGGCATATTTTTCGGATCTTAGGGGCATAATCGAAACTATGGATTTGTATTAAATATGATTACTTGTTTTCTTAATTAATTCATGCTTTCTATTTTATGAATTCGAGTGCTTATTATTTAATTACTTTTTATCTGATCAATAATTAGCATGTCATATTTGTTAGTACAAAATTTCGGACGATGAGTAAATGAAAAATACATGAAGTGGAAAAAGAAATAAATATCTCGGAAAAAGAAGAGAAAAATCGAGCAAAAGAAAATTCTGAAAAAAAAGAGAGCTTGAGGCTAAAAAAAAAGGCAAAAAGGCCTAAGAATGAAAATGGAGAAATAAGGGTAGAATTGAGTTGAAAAAGAAAACTGATATTATATAGAAATTGGGTTGGTGAATTTCAAGTCTGTATAATTAAATTCTATTTGTTCAAGTCAAGTCACTTAATCCAAATTTCCCTACCCTTACCAAAGAGCCTACATTACAACCTAATAAAAGTCCTTTTTGATTCTTAGATTGTGCACACAAAAGTAGTAGAGATGTTAGACGATTTGCAAGCCTATGGTAGTTCTACATTCACTGAATTGAATTTGAGCGTAAACACTTACCATACACTTTTGAGAGTAGAGTGATACACTATTTACTTGTGAGTCGCGATGTCAAGTACCCGAGAGTATTAAATTATGCCGAGATTAGGAATGATGAATTCTTTATGATGAATTACATGGTTTCCTTGAATATGAGTCAAATGTTATTTAATGGTCATAGTGTTCTTGGGTGTTCGTTCGTTTTTACCCCTTATATTAATTTTCTTAATTTGCTCGAGGGACGAGCAATGATTTAAGTTTGGGGGATTTTGATGGGTGTAAAATATACATGCATTTGAGGTTTAAAATGATATATATTTGATGCATTTGCACGCATATTCGGTGTTTTTACTTGGTTTCCCTTGTTGGGTGTGATCTGCGTACTCTTTTGAATTTTCAGAAAATTGAGTTAAATTGGACAAAAGATGATAGCATGTTTCAAATGATATGTAAAAAGACAAGGTACGAGCAAAAATGTGTAGGAAAGAAGCATGGACAGTCAAAGAAAAGAGAATTTCCCTCAAAAATGTCAAACCGCGCTAACGTTTCCGACCTTTGGCGGTTTAATATTTTGGCCATAACCATCTCTACAAAATTGATATTGAGGTGATTCAAGTGGATAAGGAAAGCTAAGAGGACGGACTACGACATTTGGAAAGACCCCAGAAGCCAATTCCAATCGCACGATCCGACCGTGTGGGATGACACAGGGCGTCGGCGTAATCTGGGCTGAATTGGTCTCCTTTTCCTACTCAAACTCTGCAAGTGATCTCTCCAAGCATCTAGAAAAGGGACCCAAGGCTATGTACGAAAATCCATCATTCCAGACAGCAAAAACACATCAGATAACACATGAACGAAAGAATCGAAGAGCTTCTAAGAGCAAAAGGCTAGGTCGCGAAGAACACCACAAGGCTTTCGATCTAGGGAGCACAAGAGCTTCGAGGGCTTAGAAGGGGAATCCATCCCGACAAGAAAGGGTTTTTTTATATATCTAAGAACTCTTGTCGATGTCTAAATATTGATTGGAATTTGTCTATGAGTTTGTAATCAATGTTTGGCATATTTTTCGGATCTTAGGGCATAATCGAAACTGTGGATTTGTATTAAATATGATTACTTATTTTCTTAATTAATTCATGCTTTCTATTTTATGAATTCGAGTGCTTAATATTTAATTGCTTTTTATCTGATCAATAATTAGCATGTCATATTTGTTAGTACAAAATTTCGGACGATGAGTAAATGAAAAATACATGAAGCTCGAAAAAGAAATAAATATCTCTGAAAAAGAAGAGAAAAATCGAGCAAAAGAAAATTCTGAAAAAAAAAAAAAAAGAGAGCTTGAGGCTAAAAAAGGCAAAAAGGCCTAAGAATGAAAATGGAGAAATAAGGGTAGAATTGAGTTGAAAAAAAAAAACTGATATTATATAGAAATTGGGTTGGTGAATTTCAAGTCTGTATAATTAAATTCTATTTGTTCAAGTCAAGTCACTTAATCCAAATTTCCCTACCCTTACCAAAGAGCCTACATTACAACCTAATAAAAGTCCTTTTTGATTCTTAGATTGTGCACACAAAAGTAGTAGAGATGTTAGACGATTTGCAAGCCTATGGTAGTTCTACATTCACTGAATTGAATTTGAGCGTAAACACTTACTGTACACTTTTGAGAGTAGAGTGATACACTATTTACTTGTGAGTCGCGATGTCAAGTACCCGAGAGAGTATTAAATTATGCCGAGATTATGAATGATGACTTCTTGATGATGAATTACATGGTTTCCTTGAGTATGAGTCAAATGTTATTTAATGTTCATAGTGTTCTTGGGTGTTCGTTCGTTTTACACCTTATATTAATTTTCTTAATTTGCTCGAGGACGAGCAATGATTAAGTTTGGGGGATTTTGATGGGTGTAAAATATACATGCATTTGAGGTTTAAAATGATATATATTTGAAGCATTTGCACGCATATTCGGTGTGTTTTACTTGGTTTCCCTTGTTGGGTGTGATCACAGTACTCTTGTGAATTTTCTAGAAAATGGAGTTAAATTGGACAAAAGATGATAGCATGTTTCAAATGATATGTAAAAAGACAAGGTACGAGCAAAATGTGAAGGAAAGAAGCATGGACGGTCAAAGAAAAGAGAATTTTCCTCAAAAATGTCAAACCGCGCTAACGATTTCCGGCCTTTGGCGGGTTTAATATTTTGGCCATAACCCTCTCTACGAAATTGATATTGAGGTGATTCAAGTGGATAAGGAAAGCTAAGAGGAAGGACTACGACATTTGGAAATACCCCAGAAGCCAATTCCGATCGCACGATCCGACCGTGTGGGATGACACGGGCGTGCGACGTAACTGGGGCTGAATTGGTCTCCTTTTCCTACTCAAACTCTGCAAGTGATCTCTCCAAGCATCTAGAAAAGGGACCCAAGGCTATGTACGAAAATCCATCATTCCAGACATCAAAAACACATCAGATAACACATGAACGAAAGAATCGAATAACTTCTAAGAGCAAAAGGCTACGTCGCGAAGAACACCACAAGGCTTTCACATCCCAGGGAGCACAAGAGCTTCGAGGGCTTAGAAGGGGAATCCATCCCGACAAGAAGGGGTTTTTTTCTATATCTAAGAACTATTATGCGTACTTATATGATGTCTAAATATTGATTGGAATTTATCTATAAGTTTGTAATCAATGTTTGACATATTTTTCGGATCTTAGGGCATAATCGAAACGTGGATTTGTATTAAATATGATTACTTGTTTTCTTAATTAATTCATGCTTTCTATTATATGAATTAGTGCTTATTATTTAATTGCTTTTTATCTGATCAATAATTAGCATGTCATATTTGTTAGTACAAAATTTCGGACGATGAGTAAATGAAAAATACATGAAGCTCGAAAAAGAAATAAATATCTCTGAAAAAGAAGAGAAAAATCGAGCAAAAGAAAATTCTGAAAAAAAAAGAGAGCTTGAGGCTAAAAAAAAAGGCAAAAAGGCCTAAGAATGAAAATGGAGAAATAGGGGTAGAATTGAGTTGAAAAAGAAAACTGATATTATATAGAAATTGGGTTGGTGAATTTCAAGTCTGTATAATTAAATTCTATTTGTTCAAGTCAAGTCACTTAATCCAAATTTCCCTACCCTTACCAAAGAGCCTACATTACAACCTAATAAAAGTCCTTTTTGATTCTTAGATTGTGCACACAAAAGTAGTAGAGATGTTAGACGATTTGCAAGCCTATGGTAGTTCTACATTCACTGAATTGAATTTGAGCGTAAACACTTACCATACACTTTTGAGAGTAGAGTGATACACTATTTACTTGTCGATCGCGATGTCAAGTACCCGAGAGTATTAAATTATGGCGAGATTATGAATGATGAATTATTGATGATGAATTACATGGTTTCCTTGAGTATGAGTCAAATGTTATTTAATGTTCATAGTGTTCTTGGGTGTTCGTTCGTTTTTACACCTTATATTAATTTTCTTAATTTGCTCGAGGACGAGCAATGATTAAGTTTGGGGATTTTGATGGGTGTAAAATATACATGCATTTGAGGGTTTAAAATGATATATATTTGAAGCATTTGCACGCATATTCAAAGTGTGTTTTACTTGGTTTCCCTTGTTGGGTGTGATCTGCGTACTCTTGTGAATTTTCTAGAAAATGGAGTTAAATAGGACAAAAGATGATAGCATGTTTCAAATGATATGTAAAAAGACAAGGTGCGAGCAAAATGTGAAGGAAAGAAGCATGGACGGTCAAAGAAAAGAGAATTTTCCTCAAAAATGTCAAACCGCGCTAACGCTTTAAGACCTTTGGCGGGGTTTAATATTTTGGCCATAACCATCTCTACAAAATTGATATTGAGGTGATTCAAGTGGATAAGGAAAGCTAAGAGGAAGGACTACGACATTTGGAAAGACCCCGGAAGCCAATTCCGACCGCACGATCCGACCGTGTGGGATGACACGGCGTCGTCTTGGCGTAATCGGGGCTGAATTGGTCTCCTTTTCCTACTCAAACTCCGCAAGTGATCTCTCCAAGCATCTAGAAAAGGGACCCAAGGCTATGTACGAAAATCCATCATTCCGGCAGCAAAAAAACACATCATATAACACATGAGCGAAAGAATCGAATAACTTCTAAGAGCAAAAGGCTACGTCGCGAAGAACACCACAAAGGCTTTCACATCTAGGGAGCACAAGAGCTTGAGGGCTTAGAAGGGAATCCATCCGACAAGAAGGGTTTTTTTCTATATCTAAGAACTATTATGCATGTAAATATGATGTCTAAATATTGATTGGAATTTATCTATAAGTTTGTAATCAATGTTTGGCATATTTTTCGGATCTTAGGGGCATAATCGAAACTCGTGGTTTGTATTAAATATGATTACTTGTTTTCTTAATTAATTCGGGCTTTCTATTTTATGAATTAAGTGCTTATTATTTACTTGTTTTTTATCGATCAATAATTAGCATGTCATATTTGTTAGTACAAAATTTGGACGATGAGTAAATGAAAAATACATGAAGCTCGAAAAAGAAATAAATATCTCTGAAAAAGAAGAGAAAAATCGAGCAAAAGAAAATTCTGAAAAAAAAAAAAAGAGCTTGAGGCTAAAAGAAAAAGGCAAAAAGGCCTAAGAATGAAAATGGAGAAATAAGGGTAGAATTGAATTGAAAAAAAAAAACTGATATTATATAGAAATTGGGTTGGTGAATTTCAAGTCTGTATAATTAAATTCTATTTGTTCAGGTCAAGTCACTTAATCCAAATTTCCCTACCCTTACCAAAGAGCCTACATTACAACCTAATAAAAGTCCTTTTTGATTCTTAGATTGTGCACACAAAAGTAATAGAGATGTTAGACGATTTGCAAGCCTATGGTAGTTCTACATTCACTGAATTGAATTTGAGCGTAAACACGTACCATACTCTTTTGAGAGTATAGTGATACACCATTTACTTGTGAGTCGCGATTTCAAGTACCCGAGAGAGTATTAATAATGACTTCTTGATGATGAATTACATGGTTTCCTTGAGTATGGAGTCAAATGTTATTTAATGTTCATAGTGTTCTTGGGTGTTCAATGTTAATTGAATCGTTTGTAATTTTTTTTAATTTTTTTTCTATTTCGTTTTTTTGTAAAATATTTTTTTATTTTTGATTTTTGTAAAAAAAAAAATTTAATTTTTTCGATTTTTAGTATTTTGTTTTATCACGTTTACCACTTTAGCACGTTTAATTGCTTTTGTGTGTGGTTTTTAATTAAGTTCGTATGCCCAGCTCCCTTTGATTTTACTATGAATATTTTATGGCATGGGATAACATACTTGTGGGAATTATGTAATAAATTCTTAGGAAGAAAGTTATTTATTTGCTTGACATTTAATAAGAAAATTGGGTATTTGAGAATGTTGCGAAAAATAAGCATGTGAGCTTTTGTACCTTAAATTGCTTTATATTATGCAGACTTATTTTTTTCTTGAGTGTGTCATTCATGATTGATAGAGCTCTAGAACTTGCTCTGGTATCTTCATTGAAGCCATGTGTGTGTGCAATTTTCGAAAATGATCTAAGGCCATCTTTGTTTAGCCTACTTTGCCTAAAAACCCTACCTATGAACTCATGATTCCCTAGTTAGACAATTTTGAGCCAAAACGATATTCTGAGCCACATTGATCTTTAAAATTTAAACATGTCTTTATCCCTGAAATTTCTTGAGCTTATAGAAAATGAATAAGTTTGGGGGAGATATGGTGAAAATTTATGAAAAACGAAAAGAGAGAGAGAGAGAGAGAGAGAGAGAGAGAGAGAGAGAGAGAGAGAGAGAGAGAGAAAGGAAGTAGGCAAATGAAGGAGGGATGAGCGGTATCTAGTTAAATGAAAAATACATGAAACTCGAAAAAGAAGGAAATATCACTAAAAAATAAGAGAAAAATTGAGCAAAAGAAAATTCTGAAAAAAAAAAAGAACTTGAGGCTAAAAAAAAAAAAAAAAAAAGGAGAAATAAGGGTGGAATTGAGTTGAAAAAGAAAAAAGCGATATTATATTGAAATTGGGTTGGTGAATTGCAAGTCAGTATACTTAAATTCTATTTACTCAAGTCAAGTCACTTAATCCAAATTTCCCTACCCTTACCAAAGAGCGTACATTACAACCTAATAAAAGTCCTTTTTGATTCTTAGATTGTGAACACAAAAGTGGTAGAGATGTTAGACGATTTGCAAGCCTATGATAGTTCTTCATTCACCGAATGGAATTTGAGCGTAAACACTTACCATACACTTTTGAGAGTAGAGTGATACACCATTTACTTGTGAGTCGCGATGTCAAGTACCCGAGAGAGTATTAAATTATGCCGAGTTTATGAATGATTACTTCTTGATGATGAATTAAATGGTTTCTTTGAGTATGGAGTCAAATATTATTTAATGTTCATAGTGTTCTAAGGTGTTCGTTCGTTTTTACCCCATATATTAATTTTCTTAATTTGCTCGAGGGATCGAGCAATGCTTTAAGTTTGGGAGATTTTGATGAGTGTAAAATATACGTACATTTGAGGGTTTAAATAAATATATATTTGATGCATTTGCGCGCATATTCGAGTGTGTTTTACTTGGTTTCCCTTGTTGGGCGTGATCTGCGTACTCTTGTGATTTTGCGAGAAAATGGAGTTAAATTGGACAAAAGATGATAGCATGTTTCAAATGATATGTAAAAAGACATGGTACGAGCAAAAATGTGAAGGAAAGAAGCATGGATGGTCAAAGAAAAGAGAATTTCCTAAAAACGTCAAAAAAAGCTAACGTCCTAGCATTGGCGGGGTTTAGTATTTTGGCCATACCTTTCTCTACCAAATTGATATTGAGGTGATTCAAGTGGATATGGAAAGATAAGAGAAAGGACTACAACATTTTTGAAGACCCCGAGAATCCAATTCCGATTGCACGATCCGACCATATGCGATGACACGGGCATGCGGCGTAATCAGGGCTGAATTGGTCTCCTTTTCTTACTCAAACTACGCAAGTGATCTCTCCAATCATCTACAAAAGGGACCCAAGGCTATGCACGGAAATCCATCATTCGGACAACAAAAACACATCGGATAACACAGAACAAAGGAATCGAAGAGCTTCTAAGAGCAAAAGGCTAGGTCGCGAAGAACACCACAAGGCTTTCGCATCTAAGGAGCACAAGAGCTTCGAGGGCTTAGAAGGGAATCCATCCGACAAGAAGGGTTTTTTTCTATATCTAAGAACTCTTGTCGATGTCTAAATATTGATTGGAATTTGTCTATGAGTTTGTAATCAATGTTTGGCATATTTTTCGGATCTTAGGGGCATAATCGAAACGTGGATTTGTATTAAATATGATTACTTGTTTTCTTAATTAATTCATGCTTTCTATTTTATGAATTCGAGTGCTTAATATTTAATTGCTTTTTATCTGATCAATAATTAGCATGTCATATTTGTTAGTACAAAATTTCGGACGATGAGTAAATGAAAAATACATGAAGCTCGAAAAAGAAATAAATATCTCTGAAAAAGAAGAGAAAAATCGAGCAAAAGAAAATTCCGGAAAAAAAAGAGATCTTGAGGCTAAAAAAAAAAAAAAAAAAGGCCTTAGAATGAAAATGCAGAAATAAGGGTAGAATTGAGTTGAAAAAGAAAACTGATATTATATAGAAATTGGGTTGGTGAATTTCAAGTCTGTATAATTAAATTCTATTTGTTCAAGTCAAGTCACTTAATCCAAATTTCCCTACCCTTACCAAAGAGCCTACATTACAACCTAATAAAAGTCCTTTTTTATTCTTAGATTGTGTACACAAAAGTAGTAGAGATGTTAGACGATTTGCAAACCTATGGTAGTTCTACATTCACTTGAATTGAATTTGAGCGTAAACACTTACCATAAACTTTTGAGAGTAGAGTGATACACTATTTACTTGTGAGTCGCGATGTCAAGTACCCGAGAGAGTATTAAAGTATGCCGAGATTATGAATGATGACTTCTTCATGATGAATTACATGGTTTCCTTGAGTATGAGTCAAATGTTATTTAATGTTCATAGTGTTCTTGGGTGTTCGTTCATTTTTACCCCTTGTATTAATTTTCTTAATTTGCTCGAGGACGAGCAATGATTTAAGTTTGGGGATTTTGATGGGTGTAAAATATACATGCATTTGAGGGTTTAAAATGATATATATTTGATGCATTTGCACGCATATTCAATGTGTTTTACTTGGTTTCCCTTGTTGGGTGTGATACTGCGTACTCTTGTGAATTTTCCAGAAAATGGAGTTAAATTGGACAAAAGATGATAGCATGTTTCAAATGATATGTAAAAAGACAAGGTACGAGCAAAAATGTGTAGGAAAGAAGCATGGACGGTCAAAGAAAAGAGAATTTCCCTCAAAAATGTCAAAACGCGCTAACAGTTTCCGGCACTGGCAGGGTTTAATATTTTGGCCATAACCCTCTCTACAAAATTGATATTGAGGTGATTCAAGTGGATAAGGAAAGCTAAGAGGAAGGACTACGACATTTGGAAAGACCCCAGAAGCCAATTCCGATCGCACGATCCGACCGTGTGGGATGACACGGGCGTGCGACGTAACTGGGGCTGAATTGGTCTCCTTTTCCTACTCAAACCCTGCAAGTGATCTCTCCAAGCATCTAGAAAAGGGACCCAAGGCTATGTACAAAAATCCATCATTCCAGACAGCAAAAACACATCAGATAACACATGAACGAAAGAATCGAAGAGCTTCTAAGAGCAAAAGGCTAGGTCGCGAAGAACACCACAAGGCTTTCGCATCTAGGGAGCACAAGAGCTTCGAGGGCTTAGAAGGGGAATCCATCCTGACAAGAAGGGTTTTTTTTCTATGTCTAAGAACTATTGTCTGTACTTATATGATGTCTAAATATTGATTGGAATTTGTCTCTGAGTTTGTAATCAATGTTTGGCATATTTTTCGGATCATATGGGGATAATCGAAACTGTGGATTTGTATTAAATATGATTACTTGTTTTCTTAATTAATTCATGCTTTCTATTTTATGAATTCGAGTGCTTAATATTTAATTGCTTTTTATCTGATCAATAATTAGCATGTCATATTTGTTAGTACAAAATTTTGGACGATGAGTAAATGAAAAATACATGAAGCTCGAAAAAGAAATAAATATCTCTGAAAAAGAAGAGAAAAATCGAGCAAAAGAAAATTCTGAAAAAAAAGAGAGCTTGAGGCTAAAAAAAAAAGGCAAAAAGGCCTAAGAATGAAAATGGAGAAATAAGGGTAGAATTGAGTTGAAAAAGAAAACTGATATTATATAGAAATTGGGTTGGTGAATTTCAAGTCTGTATAATTAAATTCTATTTGTTCAAGTCAAGTCACTTAATCCAAATTTCCCTACCCTTACCAAAGAGCCTACATTACAACCTAATAAAAGTCCTTTTTGATTCTTAGATTGTGCACACAAAAGTAGTAGAGATGTTCGACGATTTGCAAGCTATGGTAGTTCTACATTCACTCAATTGAATTTAAGCGTAAACACGTACCATACACTTTTGAGAGTAGAGTGATACACCATTTACTTGTGAGTCGCGATGTCAACTACCCGAGAGAGTATTAATGATGACTTCTTGATGATGAATTACATGGTTTCCTTGAGTATGGAGTCAAATGTTATTTAATGTTCAAAGTGTTCTTCGGTGTTCAATCTTAATTGAATCGTTTGTAATTTTTTATTTTTTTTCTATTTCGTTTTTTTGTAAAATATTTTTTATTTTTGATTTTTGTAAAAAAAAAAATTAATTTTTTCGATTTTTAGTATTTTGTTTTACCACGTTTACCGCTTTAGCACGTTTAATTATTTTTGTGCGTGGTTTTTAATTCGATTCATATGTCCACTCCCTATGATTTTACTATGAATATTTTATGGCATGGGATAACATACTTGTAGGAATCATGCAATAAATTATTAGGAGGAAAGTTATTTATTTGCTTGGAATTTATTAAGAAAATTGGGTATTTGAGCAAGTTGCGAAAAATAAGCTGTGAGCTTTTGTGCCTTAAAATGCTTTATATTATGCGAGACTTATTTTGTTTCTTGAGTGTGTCATTCATGATTGATAGAGCTCTAGAACTTGCTCTCAATATCTTCATTGAAGCCATGTGTGTATGCAATTTTCGAAAATGATCTAAGGCCATCTTTGTTTAGCCTACTTAGCCTAAAAACCCTACCTATGAACTCATGATTCCCTAGTTAGCCAATTTTGAGCCAAAACTATTATTCGAGCCACATTGATCTTTAAAATTTAAACATGTCTTTATCCCCAAATTTTTTGAGCTTATAGAAAATGAATAAGTTTAGGGGAGATATGGTGAAAATTTATGAAAAACGAAAAAAAGAGAGAGAGAGAGAGAGAGAGAGAGAGAGAGAGAGAGAGAGAAAGGAAGTAGGCAAATGAAGGAGGGATGAGCAGTATCTAGTTAAATGAAAAATACATGAAGCTCGAAAAAGAAAGAAATATCACTGAAAAAGAAGAGAAAAATCAAGCAAAAGAAAATTCTGGAAAAAAAAAAGAACTTGAGGCTAAAAAAAAAAAAAGAAGAAGGCAAAAAGGGCTAAGAATGAAAAAGGAGAAATAAGGGTGGAATTGAGTTGAAAAAGAAAACTGATATTATATTGAAATTGGGTTGGTGAATTTCAAGTCTGTATACTTAAATTCTATTTGCTCAAGTCAAGTCACTTAATCCAAATTTCCCTACCCTTACCAAAGAGCGTACATTACAACCTAATAAAAGTCCTTTTTGATTCTTAGATTGTGCACACAAAAGTAGTAGAGATGTTCGACGATTTGCAAGCCTATGGTGTGAAGCCCTCGATTTTTATTCGAACATGTACTTATATCACGTATCGTCTTTGTACTTTTGACAATTTTACAGCGTCGCTTTGACGGGTAAATATTAATGATAAATATATTTAAGTCTTTAATTTCCCTTATTTATTTCTTGTGATCATAATCATTTATTAATTTTATTTCACAATTATGATCACTCGATCGATCATCATTATTATTATTTGTGTACTCATTAGTCACCTTAGAATTTTTGGAGACTATTTATTTTAGAGTTTTATACCTTATAGAATTAAGAATTCGATTTAGATTAAATGATCATGAGACTTATAAGTGATCAAGGAGATCACTAATTATTTGAAGATTGATATTATTCATCTTTTATCACCAATTTGGGACAAAAAGAAAATATATGGAAATACCACAAATACCACTTAGGTGGACGGTCATGATGTATATTTGGTGTAGATATCTCCCAACTCTTGCACATGTACACCTTGTGTATTCATCTTGTGTATTTTTACACCATTAATTCAAATCTTATACACAATATCTTATACACCAATTCTTTATTATAAACTTACCCAACATGTTGGAGGCTTCCCAACATTCCATGCCAACATCCTCCTCAATCCCTTCAATTTCATCCTCCCATGCAAGACCACACTTTGACCAATGCCTTTGTCCCCATGCTAGAGACAAGTTGGAAGACATAGAATTTGACCAAAAAAAATTTGTCTCCTCCCCCTCTCCACCTCAATTTTCATCCATAACACCTTGAGGATCAAAAACATTTGATCAAAATATCATTTTCATCCAACACATTCATAATTCAAGCATTTTCTCCAACTTCTCTCTAAAATCTCCAACATCTCTCTAAGTATATCTTCATCCACTCCTTCATATCTTCAAGAACACTTCTTCATATCTTCAAATCTTCAAACACCATATCTTCAAATCTTCAAACACCATTCCTTCACATCTTCAAATCTTCAAACACCATTCCTTCACATCTTCAAATCTTCAAACACCATATCTTCAAATCTTCAAACACCATTCCTTCACATCTTCAAACCTTCAAACAACATATCTTCATATCTTCAAATCTTCAAACACCATATCTTCAAATCTTCAAACACCATTCCTTCACATCTTCAAATCTTCAAACACCATATCTTCAAATCTTCAAACACCATTCCTTCACATCTTCAAACCTTCAAACAACATATCTTCATATCTTCAAATCTTCAAACACAATTCCTTCATATCTTCAAACATCCTTCACAACTTCAAGAACATCTTCTTCATATCATCAAACACTTCTTCTTTCTTCAAACAACTAAATAAAAACAAACATTCTTTCTACTCAAATCATAAAATTCGAACCATCACTACCAAGGTAAGGAAAATGTCTTTTTCAATCCATTTTTGATATCACCTAACTCATCTCTTTCACCTTCTAATTTAAGTTTGATTTTGATTTTGAGGTATACCTAGAAGACCTTTGAAGTTGTTAAGAGACTTGTCATCTTGAAGAAATTGTGAAGAAGTTGGACTATAAGGTAAGAAATGGAATTTTTGGTACCTTTTCTTCTTCTCTTTTTATTTTCCAAACTTTGACACTCCATTTTCATTTTTGGAGTTTTAGGGGCTGACTTTGGAGGTTAACATTAAGGGTGACCAAAATCTTGCACTTGGAAGCCATTACTAGTCACACTTTATTCACTACACAAGGTAAGTGTAGTAATTCCAATTTTCTCACTATCTTCGTCTCCCCCTTAAATTTTAACCACATTCTTATAACTCCTATATTTTTGATATTCCTTGACTTAGGGGCTGACCTAAGTCACTCCTTCATCGAGAGATTTATTTCATTTTCCCAACAAACCGCACTTTAAGGTGGGTGGAAAAATCCCTTCAACTTCTAGGTGTTTTAATTCAAAAATGCATGTAGTATTTTATTATTGAGCATTTGATATATATATATATATATATATATATATATATATATTATGTATTGCATGCTATTTTCTTGTATCAAGTTGAAAAATTTCTCAAGTGTTGCTCAAAATGCGATTTACCGAAAATTAGGACATACATGTACACTTTATTGTCATATTTGATAAATCCTTGTATGAGATGGATATGTATGTTTATGACTCTTGAAATCTATGTTTTGTATGGCCTATAACCTGGACAAGTCGAGCATAATTGATTAAATTTCGATTTTGGACTTAAAATGCAAAAATGGAAAGTTGGTGGACTTAAGTGCAAGAAAATAAAACTTAAGGGACCTCTCTGTAAATTTCGATTTTGGGACTGTACACAGGTTCAAAAATGATGTTTTGACATTTTAATAAAGTTTTAAGAGTTTTTAGATAAATAAAATCAACCCTTAAAAGCCCAAGGACTAGATTGTAAAATTTGAGAAGTTTAAGGGCTATTTTGCAAATTTCGAAACTGTACCAGACCCTAAATTTAAAATTTGAAATTTTAACTCTTAAGGGACTGGAAATAACATATTTTAAGTGTATTCCAAAAATCCAAGTGTTTAGAGCTTGGAAAGTAATTTTATAAAACTTGAGGGACCAAATTGTAAAAGATTAAACTTGAGGACCCAAATGAAATTTCCAGGACTTATACAGCCCATGTACCTGGAAATACTAATTTACCTATAACATAATTATATTTTGGACCCAAGGTTCAAATTTCATAACAATTGGACCCTAAAAGCCTTAAAGGCAATTATTTCATAATGGGACAAAAATGAGATTTTCAAAAGTTGAGGGACCTACACTTATGACGTTTTAAAACTGTTTTTGTCCCAATATCCCACTAACCTTAGTGACATTTTCCAACTGGAATCACATTAGAAGCTCTTCCGGTTTGTGAGTTCCGATTATTTTAAACTTAGGGCCGAAATGACAATTTTAACAAATTTGGGGCCAATGTGAGAATTTTATAAAAACTCGACCTCAAAACTTTAAAAACCTGAATCTCTGAACAATTTAGAGAATTTAGGAACTGACCTCATAATGTTTCAAGGTCGGGACATTTATTTATTTAACTTTTAACCCCAAAAGTATTGGTTTTGACAAAAACGGGGCTAATTGTAAATTTTATTTTTTTATAAGGACCTAACTCAAATTATTTTCTTTTAAAGAAACAGCCCTGTACTCTCTTACTTTAATATTTAATTAAAATATTTTATTTTCTTAAAAATCCCTTGACTTATCGGATCATCTTGACCGATTAATACTGATCGATCGGGGCGACTCCCTCGTCTCGTGATTTGAATCTATAACGGGACTTATGTTCCTCCTAATACTTAAGATATCGAAGACTACTTATCCTCCCGATAATTATCTTCATCCGATAACTCCACCAACGCCATAACTATCTTGTGCAAATTTTTGAGAACTTTTCATAAAGCTGCTTCCCGAATCAATAATACTCATTGCTGGTTGACTATATGAACTTGTGTTTACTTTCTGCTTGAGTCAACTTGGTGTGTCGAGCTCCACCTGATCGGAATGGATCGTCGGGGGATGGAACCGGCAGCTCGGCTATTCCACTCTTCGGCCCCATCGTCCTAATCCCGCCCGAGGGACGGAGTTTGTCGAGGAAGCGGTCGTAGTACTTGAGGTATAATCATGATTATGACAAATCCGAGCCTTGCTAGCTCCATTGTGGATTTTGTCTTTGCCTATGGAGCGATAAGGTGACAGGTCTTGGACCATCTTGCTCGGGGAGTTACAAGGAAGAACGAAGGAATCGTTTGTCGATCCACACGATTCCGGAGTTAATCGGTTTCCGTTTGGTTGGCGCTACAAATCCGTATGCAAGCTGCTACTTGTATTGCATAGGTTGGAGCTACAAATCCGTCGCAATCGCTACTTGTCTTGCATAGGATTGGCGTTACAAATCCGTACGCAATCCTCCTGTTTGCGCTTGAACCATAGTGCTGCGTGACCACGAACTATTTTCTTAAAACTATATAAGTATGTTACTTAATATATTTATCACGGCGCTTGTGGTGTGTGTGAAATCATGCATCATCTCTCACGCGTTTTCATACACTAAATTTCTCGCATTAACTATTTATATCGCCACACTTGCACACGATCACCCCATCATGAGATTTACTGTCTCATTCCCTCCTGTTTTCTAACCTTTAGATGAAGAGTTCGAAGACATCGAACCTACCGCGATTGAATCCCTATCCGTGATGTGGAGCGACAATTCCTTTTACTTTTATTTGTTGTTGGACTCCTTCATTTATTTTGTTTGGTGTAAGTTAATTGAGAAAATCTTTTGGGTTGTATTCGGATACCGCCGCAGGACTTTAAGATTATAATCTGTACTCGTGTTTATTTTAATTCATTGTATTAGACTCTATTTCACTTGGAGTTTGGTATCTTTGGTTTAGGCTGTTGATTTATTTACTGTTTAAGTGATTGATCGGTGTCGCGTCACGTTTGGGCGTGACATATGGTAGTTCTACATTCACGAATTGAATTTGAGCGTAAACACGTACCATACACTTTTAAGAGTAGAGTGATACACCATTTACTTGTGAGTCGCGATGTCAACTACCGAGAGAGTATTAATGATGACTTCTTGATGATGAATTACATGGTTTCCTTGAGTATGGAGTCAAATGTTATTTAATGTTCAAAGTGTTCTTGGGTGTTCAATCTTAATTGAATCGTTTGTAATTTTTTTTTTTTTTTTCTATTTCGTTTTTTGTAAAATATTTTTTATTTTTGATTTTTGTAAAAAAAATTAATTTTTTCGATTTTTAGTATTTTGTTTTACCACGTTTACCGTTTTAGCACGTTTAATTATTTTTGTGTGTGGTTTTTAATTCGATTCATATGTCCGGCTCCTATGATTTTACTATGAATATTTTATGGCATGGGATAACATACTTGTAGGAATCATGTAATAAATTATTAGGAGGAAAGTTATTTATTTGCTTGGAATTTATTAAGAAAATTGGGTATTTGAGCAAGTTACGAAAAATAAGCTGTGAGCTTTTGTGCCTTAAAATGCTTTATATTATGCAGACTTATTTTTTTCTTGAGTGTGTCATTCATGATTGATAGAGCTCTAGAACTTGCTCTGGTATCTTCATTGAAGCCATGTGTGTGTGCAATTTTCGAAAATGATCTAAGGCCATCTTTGTTTAGCCTACTTAGCCTAAAAACCCTACCTATGAACTCATGATTCCCTAGTTAGCCAATTTTGAGCCAAAACTATTATTCTGAGCCACATTGATCTTTAAAATTTAAACATGTCTTTATCCCTGAAATTTCTTGAGCTTATAGAAAATGAATAAGTTTGGGGGAGATATGGTGAAAATTTATGAAAAACGAAAAGAGAGAGAGAGAGAGAAGAGAGAGAGAGAGAGAGAGAGAGAGAGAGAGAGAGAGAGAGAGAGAGAGAGAAGAGGAGAGAGGCAAAGAAGGAGGGATGATGAGCGATTATCTAGTTAAATGAAAAATACATGAAGCTCGAAAAAGAAAGAAATATCAGCTGAAAAATAAGAGAAAAATCGAGCAAAAGAAAATTCTTAAAAAAAAGAACTTGAGGCTAAAAAAAAAGAAGGCAAAAAGAGCTAAGAATGAAAAAGGAGAAATAAGGGTGGAATTGAGTTGAAAAAGAAAAGCGATATTATATTGAAATTGGGTTGGTGAATTGCAAGTGCAGTATACTTAAATTCTATTTGCTCAAGTCAAGTCACTTAATCCAAATTTCCCTACCCTTACCAAAGAGCCTACATTACAACCTAATAAAAAAGTCCTTTTTGATTCTTAGATTGTGCACACAAAAGTGGTAGAGATGTTAGGCGATTTGCAAGCTATGATAGTTCTTCATTCACTTTGAATTGAATTTGAGCGTAAACACTTACCATACACTTTTGAGAGTAGAGTGATACACCATTTATTTGTGGTCGCGATGTCAAGTACCCTAGAGTATTAAATTATGCCGAGTTTATGAATGATTACATCTTGATGATGAATTAAATGGTTTCTTTGAGTATGGAGTCAAATCTATTTAATGTTCATAGTGTTCTAGGGTGTTCGTTCGTTTTACCCCATATATTAATTTTTCTTAATTTGCTCGAGGACGAGCAATGCTTTAAGTTTGGGAGATTTTGATGAGTGTAAAATATACTTACATTTGAGGGTTTAAATAAATATATATTTGATGCATTTGCGCGCATATTCAGTGGGTTTTACTTGATTTCCCTTGTTAGGCGTGATCTGCGTACTCTTGTGAATTTTGTAGAAAATGGAGTTAAATTGGACAAAAGATGATAGCATGTTTCAAATTATATGTAAAAAGACATGGTACGAGCAAAAATGTGAAGGAAAAAAAAAGCATGGACGGTCAAGGAAAAGAGAATTTCCCTCAAAAACGTCAAAATGCGCTAATGTCCTAGCATTGGCGGGGTTTAGTTTTTGGCCATACCTTTCTCTACCAAATTGATATTGAGGTGATTCAAGTGGATATGGAAAGCTAAGAGAAAGGACTACAACGTTTGTGAAGACCCCGGAGAAGCCAATTCGGTCGCCGCGATCCGACCATGTGCGATGACACGGCGTCTTGGCGTGGCGGGGCTGAATTGGTCTTCTTTTCCTACTCAAACTCTGCAAGTGATCTCTCCAAGCATCTACAAAAGGGACCCAAGGCTATGCACGGAAATCCATCATTCCAGACAGCAAAAACACATCAGATAACACAGGAACGAAGGAATCGAAGAGCTTCTAAGAGCAAAAGGCTAGGTCGCGAAGAACACCACAAGGCTTTCGCATCTAGGGAGCACAAGAGCTTCGAGGGCTTAGAAGGGAATCCATCCTGACAAGAAAGGGTTTTCTTTCTATGTCTAAGAACTCTTGTTTGTGCCTATATGATGTTTAAATATTGATTCGAATTTGTCTATGAGTTTGTAATCAATGTTTGGCATATTTTTCGGATCTTAAGAGCATAATCGAAACTGCGTGGTTTGTATTAATTATGATTACTTGTTTTCTTAATTAATTCATGCTTTCTATTTTATGAATTCGAGTGCTTATTATTTAATTATTTTTATCGATCAATAATTAGCATGTCATATTTGTTAGTACAAAATTTGGACGATGAGTTCTAACAAAGACGAAATCAAATTCGGACATAAAACATGTGTGACAGACATGTTTGTGGGGATTCATTCAATTCACAAATCGTTTTGGAGTTAATAAGAATTGTAACGATCCGAGAAGGACTACAATTGTTATTAATCAATCATTTATGCTCCACCTGGACGGGGAGCGGATGGATTTAGGAATTGAACCCATAGAATTGCATGAATTGGTTTTTAAAACTTTATTCGCATTTAATATTGAAAAAGCATGTTGAGATTATGTGCCAAAGGTTGCTCCTAAAGATGTTGAAAATACTTGTGGGGTTCACAAATTGATTTTTATTTTCTTTCTTTATTTTCAATTTTTGTTAGATTAAAATACTTGTTTTTCGGTCGATTCAATAAAATTGGAATACGATGTTGTTATAGCCTAAGTGTTTCGAGATTCAATACCTGAGGAATACAACCTTGTTTGCCATTATTCTATAAACTACAATGTACACTTGCAGTTGTATGAACCAAAATATTTTTGGCGAACAAGTTTTTTGCGCTGTTGTCGGGGATTGATTAGATTCTACTTAGATATAGTAATAAGTAGTTCAATCTTAACGAAGCTTTTGTAAATATTTTTATTTTTTTCTATTTCGTTTTTGTAAAATATTTTTTTCATGTTTTTCGATTTTTAGTATTTTGTTTTATCACGTTTACCACTTTAGCACATTTAATTGCTTTTGTGTGTGGTTTTTAATACAGTTCGTATGCCCAGCTCCCTTTGGTTTTACTACGAATATTTTATGGCATGGGATAACATACTTGTGGGAATTATGTAATAAATTCTTAGGAAGAAAGTTATTTATTTGCTTCACATTTAATAAGAAAATTGGGTATTTGAGAATGTTGCGAAAAATAAGCATGTGAGCTTTTGTACCTTAAATTGCTTTATATTATGCGGACTTATTTTTTTCTTGAGTGTGTCATTCATGATTGATAGAGCTCTAGAACTTGCTCCCGGTATCTTCATTGAAGCCATGTGTGTGTGTGCAATTTTCGAAAATGATCTAACGTCATCTTTGTTTAGCCTCTTAGCCTAAAACACCTACCTATGAACTCATGATTCCTAGTTAGCCAATTTTGAGCCAAAATTATTATTCTCGAGCCACATTGATCTTTAAAATTTAAACATGTCTCTATTCCTAAATTTCTTGAGCTTATAGAAAATGAATAAATTTGGGGAAGATGCGGTGAAAATTTATGAAAAACAAAAAAAAAAAAAGAGAGTTGGCAAAAGAAGGAGGGATGAGCAAAAGAATATCTAGGTAAATGAAAAGTACATGAAGCTCGAAAAGAAAGAAATATCTCACGAAAAAGATGAAAAAATCGAGCAAAAGAAAATTACAAAAAAAAGAGAGCTTGAGACTAAAAAAAAAACGCAAAAAGGCCTAAGAATGAAAAAGAAGAATTAAGGGTGGAATTTAGTTGAAAAAGAAAACTGATATTATATTGAAATTGAGTTGGTGAATTGCAAGGCTGTATACTTAAATTCTATTTGTTCAAGTCAAGTCACTTAATCCAAATTTCCCTAGCCTTACCAAAGAGCCTACATTACAACCTAATAAAAGTGCTTTTTGATTCTTAGATTGTGCGGATAAAAAAGAAGTAGAGATGTTAGACGATTTGCAAGCCTATGGTAGTTCTACATTCACCGAATTGAATTTGAATATAAACATTTACCATACACTTTTGAGAGTAAGTGATACACCATTTACTTGTGAGTCGCGATGTCAAGTACACGAGAGAGTATTAAATTATGCCGAGTTAATGAATGATGACTTCTTGATGATGAATTACATGGTTTCCTTGAGTATGGAGTCAAATGCTATTTAATGTTCATAGTGTTCTTTGGTGTTCGTTTGTTTTATCCCTTGTATTAATTTTCTTAATTTGCTCGAGGACGAGCAATGCTTTAAGTTTGGGGGATTTTGATGAGTGTAAAATATACGTGCATTTGAGGGTTTAAAATGATATATATTTGATGCATTTACACGCATATTCAGTGTGTTTTACTTGGTTTCCCTTGTTGGGCGTGATCTGCGTACTCTTGTGAATTTTGCAGAAAATGGAGCTAAATTGGACAAAAGATGATAGCATGTTTCAAATGATATGTAAAAAGACAAGGTACGAGCAAAAATGTGTAGGAAAGAAGCATGGACGGTCAAAGAAAAGAGAATTTCCCTCAAAAACGTCAAAATGTGCTAACAGTTTCCAACACTGGCAGGGTTTAGTATTTTGGCCATACCATTCTCTACAAAATTGATATTGAGGTGATTCAAGTGGCTATGGAAAGCTAAGAGAAATGACTACAACGTTTGGGAAGATCCCAAAAGCCAATTACGATCGCACGATCCGACCATGTGGGATGACACGGGCGTGCGACCTAACTGGGGCTGAATTGGTCTCCTTTTCCTACTCAAACTCTACAAGTGATCTCTCCAAGCATCTATAAAAGGGACCCAAGGCTATGCACGAAATTCCATCGTTCCAGACAGCAAAAACACATCAGATAACACAGGAACAAAGGAATCGAAGAGCTTCTGAGAGCAAAAGTCTAGGTCACGAAGAACACCACAAGGCTATCGCATCGAGGGAGCACAAGAGCTTCGAGGGCGTGGAAGGGGAATCCATCCTGACAAGAAGGGGTTTTCTTTCTGTCTAAGAACACTTGTCTGTGCTTATATGATGTCTAAATATTGATTCGAGTTTGTCTATGAGTTTGTAATCAATGTTTGGCATATTTTTCGGATCTTAGGGGCATAATCGAAACTGTAGATTTGTATTAAATATGATTACTTGTTTTCTTGATTAATTCATGTTTTCTATTTTACGAATTCGAGTGCTTAATATTTCATTACTTTTTATCGATCAATAATTAGCATGTCATATTTGTTAGTACAAAATTTCGGATGATGAGTTCTAACAAAGATGGAAATCAAATTCAGACATGAAACATGTGTGACAGGCGTGTTTGTGGGGAGTCATTCAATTCACAAATCTTTTTGGAGTTAATAAGAATTGTAACGATTCAGGAGGACTACAATTGTTATTAATCAACTGTTTACGCACCACCTGGACAGGGGAGTAGATGAATTTAGGAATTGAACCCATAGAATTGCATGAATTGGTTTTAAAACTTTATTTGCATTTAATATGGAAGAAGCATGTTGAGATTATATGCCTAAGGTTGGGTAAAATTGTTTTCTTAGTCCTCTAATCGACAGGACACGGAGCTTTAGTCCTCACTTACTAATTTGTATTAATTTGTATGATATTAGTCCTCCTCTAACTAAATGTTTTTTAGATATTTAGTCTTGTTACCTCCTATATCCGGTCAACCTAACCTGAAATGCTGATGTGGCAGTTTTTTTCTAATAAAATATTTTTTTAATGACTTAATTGATGACATGTACACATAGTTGGATGATTTTGGAGGGAAACTAGGTTTTGGTACCAAAATGGAGGAAAATTGATATTTAGTTATAAAATGTAAAAAAACTATATTTTGAAAAAAATTATATTTTCGAAAATAATAATATAAATTATTTTTTTCGAAAAAATAATTTGGTTATGGTTTAAAAATAATACCGAATTATTTTATAAATAATTTATTATTTTTAAAAATAATTTAAATTATATTTAGTTATAAATATAGTTTTTAACATTATTTTTCCAACTTTTAAAAATAATTTAGTTTTTGGCATTATCAACTTTTAAAAACAATTTTTCGAATTCAATAACATCAATATAAATTAAAGATAGTATTAAAATAGAAGTAAAAATATTTTTTTAAACCATAACCAAATTATTCAAATTCAATAATATCAATATAATATTATATTTAAAATTTAAACATTGAAAAAGTAAATAAATTAAAAATAATATAAAAATGTAAGTGAAAATATAAAAAAGTATATTTTGAAAAAAAAAAGTTATATTTTAAAAAAATAATATAAGTTATTTGTTTCGAAAAAATAATTTGTTATGTTTAAAAAATAATACCGAATTATTATATAACTAATTTATTATTTTCAAAAATAATTTAAATTATCTTTAGTTATAAATATAGTTTTTAACATTAGTTTTTCCAACTTTTCAAAATAATTCAGTTTTTGACATTATCCAAGTTATAAATATAGTTTTTCAAACTATATTCAGTTTTACCTAATTTTTATTAACTTGATAATTTCGAAAACTGAATTATTTATAAAGTTGGAAAAATAATGTTAAAAACTATATTTATAATTAAATATAATTTAAATTATTTTTAAAAATAATAAATTATTTATAGAATAATTCGATTATTTTTTTAAACCATAACCAAATTATTTTTTCGAAAACAATAACTAATATTATTTTTTTTGAAAATATAATTTTTTTTTTCAAAATATAATTGTTTTATATTTTATAACTAAATATCAATTTTCCCTTCATTTTGGTACCAAAACCAAGTTTCCCTCCAAAATGATCCAACTATGTGTACATGTCATCAATTTAGTCAATAAAAAAATGTTTTATTGAAAAAAAAATGCAACATCGACTTTTCGAAGTTAGGTTGAACGGGTATAGGAGGTAATGGACTAAATATCGAAAAAAATTAGTTAGAGGACTAATATCATACAAATTAGTAAGTGAGGACTAAAGCTCAATGTCAGTCTACTTAGAGGACTAAAAAAATAATTTTTCCCTAAGGTTGCTCCTAAAAATGTTGAAAATACTTGTGGGGTTCACAAATTTATTTTTATTTACTTTCTTTATTTTCGAGATATTAATTAATTAATAGATTTCAGATTTGTTTCCATTAATATATAATACTGATATTAATTAATGAATAGACTAAACACATAAGAGATTTATTTTCATTAATATAATTACCGATATTAATTAATTAATAGATTTAACACCGAAATTAATGCTAAATGCCGGAAATTAATAGATTTAACATCAAAATTAATGCCAAATGCCGAGAAAAAAATTCTTACTAATTGAGGAAGAATTGTTTAGGCGGGATAAACTTTTCACTACTATTTATAAGTGACTTGGTTATTATATATATAGATATACTAGAACAACACCCGTGCGTTACAAAGTATTTATCGAAAAATAAAAAGTGCCATAAATTTATTTTTGATAGTTATAGGAGATTCAAAATACTAATTAGAAACACTATAAAAATCAAAATTTAGAAGAGTGTCATATAGGAAGCACGAACACTTCTCACGAGGATGTCATACATGTACCTGGATCGTGTCCGATACTTTATCCGATACTTCATGGATGCTCCATGGATATAACTACAAATAGAAATAGATAGAATTTATTCTATTAGTCATTTTTTTCTCGCATTTGTTTGTGTCTATGTGGGTTATTATATTTGATTTGAGTATTTATGAAATTTTGGTATTTTACACGTGAAATATTATTTTTTAATTATACTTAGTTGTCTCAGTATTTTCAATAATATAAAAATATATAATTTTATATGTATATATATACCATACTCGTATCCTTAAAATTTTAAAATATGTCATATTCCCATGTACCCGTATCGTATCGTATCCGTGTCCCATATCCGTCAGTCGATTAGCTTCGTAGAGTGTCATACAAATCGTTCACTTCAAATTTTGAAAAACTTCTTAATAAATTATATTATTTGTTCTATTTTCAAGTGTACCGGCATTATGTTTTTGAATTTAAAGAACCATTTAATTAAATGTCATAATTTTATTAATCAAAAGTATTCAATAAAAAATATTCTATTCTTTTTAATTTCTTTAAGATTTAAATAGGTGAAAATATATTTTATGCACACAATGTAGCTTGGTAAAATCACGTGATATTTAATAAGAAAGAAATAAATTTAAACTTTTAATTATTTTTTTATTTTGTGTATTTTCTTGTCAAAATGACGCAAATATTTAATTCTTTAATTATAATATTGTTACAACTATTTTTACATTAATTTTTCACTAATTAATTGTATAATGCAATAGTTGATATATAGTTTTTTGGCATTTAAAAAATCACTTAGTTAATTCTGTTAATTTTATTAATAAATAATTTCTAATAAATATCTCTTTAGCTTTCACTGACATGAATTTTTAATTCATAATTACATTATTACAACTATTTCCACATTAGTTTATCCACAAACTAATTGTATATTGAAATTGCTAATATTTAATATTTTTGCATTTAAAAAAATTAATTTATTGTTTATCAAATAAATTCAATTTATCTTGAGCTACGAAATTGATTTGCAACATCAAAAGTTGCTTCCTAATTTGTGTATCCTTGGTTTTTGGGATTATTATTTATCTTGTAGAATTATTGATTGATAGTTGTATATAAAAATACAGAAATACAATTTAAAATTCTTAATTCATAATTAAATTGTTACAACCATTTTAACATTAATTTTTCTACAAATTAATTGTATATTGAAATGGCTAAAATCTAATTTTTTGGCATTTAAAAAAAATCCAATTTATTGATAATAAAAAAAATCCAATTTATTGTTTATCAAATAAACCCAATTTATAATTAGAAGTTAAAAAAAAATCCAATTTATCCTGTGTTATGGAATTAATCTGCAACATCAAAAGTAACTTCCTAATTTGTATATCCTTATTTTCTGGGATTATGATTTATCTTGTAGAGTTCTCGATTGATAGTTGTAGGCGGAAATCCAATTTATAATTACAAGTAAAAAAAAATCCAATTTACTATTGGAAGAATAAGATGTTGACCTGGATTGCCATGTGGCTAGATGTGAACCCACTAAATAGATTTAAAAAAATAAGGTGTTGACACGTGTCTTGGATTGCGAGATGTGATGACATGTGACAACTTTGTTTTTTCTTTTAGTATATAAGCTTGATATATGGAAATACATTAAAATATGTTGTATTAGTGTATGTATATGGCTTTCCAATTTTTCAATCTTTCTAAGGTAGATGTCAATCTTGAAATTAGTATTTAATTAATCGGAAGCAAGTCAATGTATAATTTGAAGCCAAAAAATTCAAATAAGTGATCATCAAAGAAATCTAATTTATAATAAGAAGCCCAAAAACAATTCAATTTGTCTTGAGATAAGGAATTAATTTGCAACATGAGTATCACGATTTTTGGGATTATTGTTTATTCTATAGACTTCCTAATTGGGGTTGATAGTTATATACGGAAAATCAATTTATCTTGAGTTATGGAAGAAAATCTATTTATAATTAAAAGTTGATTAATTATTCTTTTATATATGGAAATATATTAATATATGATGTATTACTATATGTATTTGTGTATATATATATATGTCTTTCCAATTTGCCGTTTTTCTAAGCCGATGTCAATCTTTAAATTATTATTTAATTAGTAGTTATATACGGAAAATCAATTTATAAAAAAATAGTTTATAATTGGAAGAATAAGGTGTTGGCATGGTTTTCCATGTGGCTAAATGTGAAGCCGACACGTGAATTTGAAAGAATAAAATGTTGACATGTGTACCAAATTGCGAGGTGATGACATGTGGCAACTGTTTTTTCTTTTAGTATATAGAGTTGCTTAATTAACAATAATGAAAACATGGTAAATAGCTGCACTTTTCTGTAAATAAATTATGTTTCTTTTGACATTGATATTATCAAAATGAAGAAAACTATGTTTATTTGTCATTATCTATATCTATATATATATATATATATAATAAGCGAGTCCTCTTTAAAATAGTAACTAGGGTTTTTTCCCCGCTTAAAACATCTTACCGCAAATAGTAGCTCAATGTTTAACTATTCTGTGAAATTTTTTTTCTAGAATCCGATTAATTGGCAGATTTATTTAAAGGAGAAAAATTTTCATTACAAATTAATATCAATTTAAACATGGAAATATTTCATTATAAGTTGAAAACAATTTAATCGAAAATCGTTTTGCTGAAATTGAATAAATTAATCATTAGCTAAATTAGGTATATTTGACGCAAGGGATGTGCAAATCTCATTAGTTTGGGTAATGTATTAATGAGTCAATACATTGCATGGAAATAATAAATTACTTACATATTAACATCTATTTAAATTGGGTAAAATATTAATATTTAATCATGATAAACTATTTGGTAACGATTAGATTCATTATTTAATTGAATTTAAATGATAAAACTAATTTAAATAGAAATGAAAACGTGTACATACATTCCAAATGTGAATGATTCGAATATAAGTGAAAGTTTGATCAAGTGAAAAAGTTTGCTTTTGATTTGCAATCAATTTTCAAAGATTTTTTCTATTATTTACATAAATCTGTGTCAAAATATGGTAAGAATTGAATAAATTGCTCAATAAAAAAAATACAAAAATACACCCATTAGATTGCCTATAAAAAAGGGATGCCAATGCATTCATTCATCTCACTCGAAACAATAAACATAGGTGTTCGGTTTTTTACTCCCAGAATTTAACAAATGGCGCCGATGTTAACATTGATCAGGGATATTAATATGAGCAAATCGCAATGGGCCATGAAATTGCGATTGGTCCGTCTGTATGAAAAACCATCGTTCATACAGAGTCTTGAAGTTGTGTTCCACGATGCCGAGGTAAAAATTATTTTTTTCTGCCTTTTTTGTCCTTTTATTTGATCAAAAATATAAAGATGGTTTAATAAACAAGATTCTGTTTAAAATTTGTTCATATGCAGGGAGACAGGATTCATGGCACAATCAAGAAGACACATATTGGACAGTTCAAGAAGAAGCTAAATGAAGGCCACGTCTATGCTATAAAAGACTTTACTGTTTCGTATTATTTTGATAAGTACAAAACCGTTGATGTGAAATATAAAATCATGTTTCATGGAAAAACACATGTTTTCCAAATGGATGATAGTTCACTGCCAAGGTTATATTCAATTTCAAGAGCTTCGGACAACTGTCGAATGTGGATAATGTTGACGAGACGATGTTGATCTGTATGTAGAAATTAAATTTCGAATTCTCATATATATTGGTACTTATTTTAGTTTCTTTCATTTAAACTAATGCATTGTGATTTTGCATTTATCAGATGTTATAGGGAAAGTGGTGGCCATGCAATGCACGGAACATGGAGCTAGCTGGAAAAGTGACGCGATACATTGACATAACATTAGAGGATCTCAGAGTAAGAATTTTACATAATTTTATATTGGTTTTAAAATTATTCAGTATCTAAAATTTTATTTTATTGTAGTAACAATCGCATCGGCTGCACTTTATGGGAAGAGTATGTCGACTTTATTTTGCCATTTCTCGAGGAACATAGTGTGGAACCCTTGGTCTTAATTCTTCAGATGTGCCGTGCAAAGGTGTATCGAGGTAAGTTTTTTTATATTAACATCAGTTTTTCATTTTTATTCTGATTTTTTTATATTAACATCAGCTTATTCATTTTTATTCTGATTTTGTTTATATTAACATCAGTTTTTCATTTTATTCTGATTTTTTATATTAACATCAGACTAACATTCTTATTTTTATATTAAAATCAGTTTTTCATTTTATTATTAGTTTTGTTTGAATTAACATTTTTTTTTTATTCTGTTTTTTTTTTCGAATTTTTAGAAGAGGTGAAAGTGTCGAACACTTATCACATTACCAAGTTGATTTTGAATGGAGACATGGAAGAGATCGGTGATTTCAAAAGGAGGTTTGATAATTCAAATTAGTTAAATTTTTAAAAATATTTTATAAAAATTATATAAATTGACCTATATGGTTTATTTTAAATCTTTGTGTAGAATTGTGACAACAAACAATCCTACATCTTCGATAAGCCACGTGGCTTTCCCTTTGACACGCACTATTGAAGAGGATTTGCTTTCCGTGAATCACCTTTCGTGGTTGATTGATCAATTGTTTGCTAATGAGGAGGTAGTTAATTTTCTTTTGTTTTTCGATATTATTCTTATTTTTGTAAAATTGGATTTTTTCTCAGATATCGTTAACATGAAATTCTTTGAATACATGTAGGTAGTTTTGGATTATCGCCACTATTTTCTCCATTATCGGAGATTGGTGGTATCCGTCTTGTAGGAAGTGTCCGAAAAAATTGACCAAAACGGAGACAATGAATGGCGCGAACGTTGACAAGTTCTCGTCAATCGAAAATTTTAGGTAATTCAATAATAATTGTTATTTTGTTGTGATTAGTATAATCATTATTAATCATTTTATTTAAGAAATTGTAGGTACCGAATTCGGTTTGAGGTAGGCCATGATAGTGGAAATGCGTCTTTGTTATGGGATCGGATCAGAGGGTTTGATTGCCTGTGCAACATTAAAAAATGAGTTGAATGAGGTAACATTAATATTATTTGTTTGAATCCATCTTTAAAAATTATATAATTTTTAAAATTTGTTATTTCTATTTACGGTTTTAATAAATTTCGGAGGGAATATTGGGATGGTTTACCCGACGATCTAGCAATTTTAATTGACAAGAGAGTTCTGTTTAAAGTTCAAGTGAGAGCCGATCAAATCAGACTTTTCGGTGGTGCATTCTCTATTATTAAATGACAATGTAACCCGATTTGTCAAGCGATACTATCCTTTTTTTGTGGAAAGCCGGTATATATAGATTCGTAAAATTATTAGTATCAACTTATTCTTTCTTTTTAGTTATCTAAATGTATTTAAATTATAGGAATCGGACTTCTCTCTAAATTTCAAGGAGAAGCAAATGTTTGCGGTTTAGAAGATGGATCTTCAAGACGGTTACGACTCCAAATAAGCACTTTGAAGGAGAATGACAAAGTGGAAGTAGGAACTGGCGTGAAAAGCCACCTTGTTTGACGAGTCTACTACAAAGGATACCACAAAGGAGTACAAGTTTAAAAAGGTCAAATTGGAGGATGACGGAAAAAATAAGATACTTTTAATGATTGTTTTGAGGGTTAAACAATGTTTGGTGGTGGAGACTATTTTTATTTTGATAATTATTAAATCCTCGCTTGTTTAGAGGATTGTTGGATGTTATTTTGGACAATTGTTTACGCTTTCGACACTTTATATTTCGTATGCTATTTTTGGATATTAGCTATATTTTGGTATTTACTAAATCCTCATGTGTTTAGTCGATTGTTTCCGAATTTTTTTCTTTATGGGCATGATATTTATTATGTTAATTATCTATTATATGGGAATTTTCTCATGTGTTGTTGGAGAAGAATATAAACTTTTTTGCGAGGATTGGTATTCCATAATTTGGATAAGTTCTAGATTTTATTCTAATATCTCGGCAAATTAATGAAGGTACGAATTTTATTTAATGAATTTAAGGATTATTTGTTATTTAATCTAACAGTGTTCCTTTACTTAAGGCACGTAGAAGGATCTATTGAAATCGAGGACACGATACAACACGGTCATTGAAGAAAGATAGGATGCAACTTTGAAACGATGATTTATTAATTTGTCTTCGCATTTGTATTTGTTTCTATTAATTTGTATCGATAAGTACAAAGTTGCATACAAATTTGTCTTATTCATTTGTATTTGTTTCTATTAATTTGTATCCGATCCACATGATTCTAGAGTTAATCGGACCCGCTTGGTTGGCGCTACAAACCGTGCAACCGCTAATTGTATTGCATTGGTTGGCGCTACAAATCCGTGCGCAACCATTAATCGTCTTGCATAGGATTAGCGTTACATTCCATACGCAATCCTACCTATCTTGCCCGAATCACATAGTGTTTGTGTGACCACGAATCCTGTTTTCTTAAATCGTATAAGTATATTACTTAATTATATTTATCACGACGCTTGTGGATCGTGTGTGGAATCATGCATCATATCTCACGCATTTTCATACAACTATTTTCTCTCATTAACTATATATATCGCCATACTTGCACACGAACACCCCATCCACCGAGTTTTGTCTCATCCTCCCTGTTTTCTAAACCTTAGATGGGGACTATGTTGAAGATGTCGAACCACCACGAGATTGATTACCCTCGCCCGCCGTCGATCTTGCACCTTCTTACCGATGATTGTTCTTATTTCATGTACTTCTACTAATGTTGGACTCCCATTTATCCCCGCTACTCTTTTCTCTCTTTGACTATAATTTAAGGGCGGCTTAGGACCCTTGACGTTTAAGATTTGGATATTGTACTTTACCTTATGTTTTTTCGTTTTGGCTTGTAAACTTATTCAGGTTATTATGTGGGATGTATTTAGATTTTGTTGAACTTTAAGTTGTAATTGTGACTTATGTTTATTTTATTTCCGCCGCTTTTGACTTTGTTTCACTTGGAATTGGTGTATCATTTATCAGGTTGTTGGGTTTATTTCTCATTTAAGTGGTTCATTATCGCTCGCATCCCGCCTGGGGCGTGATGATTAGAGTGGATCGAGCTTCGGTTAGTAAGATGGAAACTTACACGAAATGACCCAGGAGAGGACCCCGATCCGTGTTTTGGGTAATCCGCGACTTGACTAATTGGTGTGAAATCGATTTCAATTTGGCGTAGAACCATATTATTGAGATTGAAATTAAGTTAGAACGCATACTTGGAGGTTCCATAGTCATACTTGTCTTGACTTAGTTGACTCTTGACCGACTTTCTTTTTGCATTCTTTCCTTATTCTCTCCTTATCTTTCCTTTACCTTTGACTGATCCGCCTTAGTTTTGTTTGACCAGGATAGAACCAGGCGTCACCTACTTGGTGGGGCGTTTTTGCCCGTCTTAGAGCGGGATTACTCCCGCACTTACGATTCACTAGCACCGGAGAGTATTTGAGCTACCTCGAGCCGTCCGAGGAGCGCTATCGTAACAGGACTTGATACAACGCTTGGCAAGGAGCCAAGACAAAAGAACGAGTTGACCATCATTATTAGGACCGCGACAATACTATACTGGCGTGGGAGGATCGATATCTGATTATCCAGGAGCGCTGGATAATGTGCGAGAGAAAATGAAGAGAGCGAGTGATGGCCGCCGTAAGTGGGAGATGGACGCCCACATGTCTCGAGACACCATTGAGCGCTGGAGGAGACCCCCTCATCAAGCGATGACCGTGATAGAGATCTTACACAGGCCCTACCAAATGATGAATCTTGGAGGCCGCTTTGGCGGCTAATGCACAACCATTGCCACCACCCGAGGTGGAGCCCGTACCCGATCTTGAGGAGGACCCGAGGAGGACCACCGAGGAGATCCCGAGGAGGATCCATTGAGGCCGGAGAGCCCGAGGCACTTGAGATCGCTCCGCTTGATGGTGCACAGGATTCGAGCAGCCGGGCCGGATTTGCGATCGGCCCGAGGTCGAGGCGCCACCTCAGCCCGACCAGGCCCCGATTATTGACGTAGCTACTAGTGACGATGATGGCGACCTCACCGAGTAGTTAGCTTGATTGTCGGTTGTGCTCTCAAGTTGTTGTAGACACTTATTCCACCATGATGTACCTCGCTTTCTTTGTATTAGATTGATTGTATTTTGACTCGGATGTATCTTTGACTCGGTATTACTATTGTTGTACTTCATGGGTGTATTCAAGTTTTACATTAATGGATATGCCTTTGCTATTTATTCAATGTCTTGTGTTTTGTTGTTACTTTCCTACAATATAACTTGCTTTTACACCAAGAATTATTGTATTCATTTACTCGTGGATCGCAACTAACACTTCAAGATACGTAATGGTGAACATCATGGACGTGGGAGACCTTTCGAGTTCCCCAAGGAATGACGACGTGCCAGGACAGGTACCCTCCCCCTAATTACCACCGCTTCCTCCACTGCGCGGGCAGAGACAACTTGATCGCACAGCTATACAACAACATCTTGGTTTTCATGAGGCAACAAGCGAGCCCCAACACCGTGCTCACGAACCCGCCAGAGAGGCAACGATCACACTTTGGAGCATTTCCCCTACGGTTCGACCCACCGGGGCTTTCTTAGGAGAGCCGACGACTTAAAGGCATAAGAATGGATAGAAAGTCGGAGAATATCTTCACTCTCCAATATTCAGATGAGCGAGAAGTCACACTCGCCGTATTTCATCTAGAATCGGCCGCTAGAGACCGTGGAGGAAGTTGAGAGAAGGTGGAACAGGACCAAGTAGCGAACATGGGGAAATTTCTTGGCGAGTTCAATGAACACATTCCATGCCAGGTTGTGAAAGAAGGCACGCCGCGATGAATTCCATAGGTTGAGGCAAGGGAACATGTCTCGTAGCTCAAGATGAGTCCGAATTTCATCGATTGTCCAAGTATGCTCTGGGGACAATCAGTGCAGAAAGAGGACAAACTTTACAAGTTCACACGAGGATTGAAGTCAACTTCAAAAACAACGTTTGATTGTTGAACGATGACCAACTTCGGCCCGCGGTAAAAATAGCTCTCCGCGTCAGTCGGGATCAAATCAGTATTGAATGATTCAGCAGAGTAGGCCATCAAAAAGTCTCAAGAGGATACCAGGGGATGCCGTCTAAACATCCTTGCTAAGTTTGAAAAGGACCCAGGTTAATAAGATGATAAAGGGAAGGGACCAATACAGGAAAGTCGGGTCAAGTGTGTGCACATTGCGGCAAACCGGGACATCTTGCCAATGACTATTGGCGTAAACAAGAAAGTGTTTGCTTATTGGTAGTAATCGGACTACCGGTGAAGATTGCCCGAAATACGAAGACCCAACCAAACAAAAAGCAGGTAGTAGAAAGGCTAAATGGCCAGGGTAATCGGGTAGGATGCCCGCCGAGCATTCGCACTCGCCGGACATGAGGCTCAGGGGCAAAATACATGGTGGAAGGTACGCTTCAGTATCTAACCACTACGCTAAAATACTATTTGACCTTGGATCAACGCATTCATTTGTCGCACCGCATTTTGTACACAAATCGCGTGCATGCATGGAATATGCAAATATGTTCAGAAGTGTCAACTCCTATGGGAGCGAGCCGGATAATGATATTATCTATAATGCATGCGAAGTTAAGATTGATGAGATGAATTTTCCTGCCGATTTGATCCTCTTACCTATATCCGAATCGACGTGATATTGGGAATGAATTGGTTAATCCGCATACCACCATGCACAAATGGTACCATAACAAGTCCATTAAGCTATGTGAACCGGGAAAACCCGAAGTGGAAATTTTTGGGAAGGGCACGAGTTAAGATTGCCCCAATCATTTTAGCAATGAAAGCGAGGAAGGCGATCACTAGAGGGGCACAAAGTGGTACTTAGCGTTTGTAATTAACAAACCCAAGATTGAGACACAAATTAACCAAGTACCTATATTATCGGAATACACGGATGAATTTCCACAAGAACTCACCACTGTCCCTTCCGGATAGGAAGTCGAGTTCACCATCGAGGTATTACAAGGGAACCGCCACGATTGCTAGAACACTTTGTATAGAATGGCTTCTCTTGAGTTGCAAGAGTTGAAGACACAATTATAGAAGGCGATGGATGTGGGATTTATCCGGCCGAGTACATCTACATGGGGAGCACCGTCTTGTTTGTCAAAAAGAAGGATGGCACATTAAAACAGCAGTATAGATTATCGTGGTCTTAATAGCGTGACCATCAAGAACAAAAATCCCCGGGATAGGCGAAATGTTTGATCAACTTCAGGAGCGGCGGTGTCTTTCAAGTTTGATTTACAACAAGGATATTACCAATGAAGATCCGTGAAGAAGACATTTCAAACTGCATTTCAAACTCGATATGGACACTACGAGTTTGTAGTTATGCCTTCGGTCTAACGAAGCACCGGCAATATTTATGGACTGATGCATCGAGTCTTTCAACCTTATTTGGATCAATTCGTAGTGATATTCATTGATGACATACTCGTGATACACTAAGTCTAGAGAAGAGCATGAACGCTCATCCTAAAATCGTTTTGGAGACACTACGAGAGCATAAGTTGTATGCCAAATTTAGCAAGTGCGAATTTTGGCTTAGTGAAGTCGCGTTCTTGGGACACATAGTATCCGACCTTTGGGATCGCCAGATCCTTCAAGGTACAAACATTTGGTTGAATGGAAATAATCCAGTGCATGAATCGGAGATCGAGGAGTTTCTAGGACTAGTCGGGTATTATCAAAGATTTATCAAGACTTCTTCAAAATAGCGGACCGCTCACTCGAATAACCTGCGAAATCAAGTTTGAGTGGAATGACAAAAGCGAGGCTAGTTTCAAGAGTGAAGAAGCGACTTACTACAACTCCAATCTTAGCTCTTCCCGAAAGAGACAGAAAAACTTTATCATCTCACGAGTGATGCATCAA